>JBBMKC010024413.1:0-18612 GCA_037834085.1 Bipalium vagum | reverse complement strand
GTATAACATACCCACTTCATTATGCCGCAAACTTGTTGATTCAATGCCACGAAGAGTGTCCTCTATCATCAAGATGATAGGATACCCAACTAAATATTAATAAAAAATTATAATAAATATAATGTTTCTTTATATTCTATTGTCTTTTCACACGAATTTTCAGTAATTTTTATAATTTATATGGGTGCGAACAAACTTTTGAAACGCACTGTATATATATACAGCTGGACAAAAACAATGAGGCTTACACAAAATAAAACATTTTTAAAAATGTTTAAATTGGTTACCATTTATTACATTTTTAATATTTAAGCTATTGCATGTAATATGTATTTAATTTGGTGCTTTTTTTCTATTTTTTTTAATAATTCAAGTTATAAATAAAATGACTAAGACACATTTAAATGTCGAAATAAAAAACCGAATATATGGCCTTTGTTACACAAAACTGTTATATCCTGAAATGCAGAATATTTTGAAGAAACATGGTATTCAAATTCCATTATCCACAATACAAAGACAAGGTTCTGTAAAAAGAAAACTAGGCTCAGGCAGACCCAGAAAAACTACAAGTCGAGATAACAATATACTGAAATTTGAGGTCATTAAAGATCGTAAGAAAAATATTACAAAATTAGCTGAGGAATTCAAAAATGGAAATAATGAAACAGTTTCTTGAAAAACAATTGCAAGACGAGTCAAAGAATTGGGGTTTGCATCTATGATTGTACAAGGAAACCATTTTATTCAAAAAAGTATATTAAAAACAGGTTAAATTTTTATAATCTTTACGGTATTTATGATTCTCAGTGGTTCCAATATGTGTTCTGAAGTGATGAATGTCGATTTGAACGTCATAGTGATGACCCTGAACGCTGTCTTCGAAGATCAACTGAAAAATATATAATGGAATGTATTTACACCTCAAAAAAACATGGCACTGGGGGAATTATAGTTTGGGGAATATTCTTAGCATCTGGAGTTAGTGAGCTTATACGATGTACTGGGTCAATTAATGTTAAAGAGTACCAAAGGATATAAGATATTAGATTGCTTTCAAGCATCGAGAAGTTATGCACGGAAAATGAAAGACAATATGTTATTTTCCAACTTGAAAATGCACCGGCGCACATAGCAAAAACAACAAAAGCATAGTTGAAGAAAAAAAGTGTACCGGTTATGTTTTGGTCTGGAGAATCGCCAGATCTTAATCCCATTGAGAATATATGGGCATACATAAAGGCAAAACTAGCCGGGAAAATTTTCAATACTCCTGACCAACTGTGGAAAGAAGTCGAGAAAGAATGGAAAATCATTAATACAGAACATTGTCAGAGACTAATTGTAAGCAGTGGATCAACAATTATCCGTTAATAAAATAAAATAAATTTTCACAAAAATCTCAAAAACCAATAATATTACGTGATATCTAGATAATGATATGGTTTATAAAAGTAATGTAAGATTGACAATTTGATTATTATATATTTTTATTTATGTATTCTTCTGTTATTTTTCTTTTATTTTCATGTAAAGAAAAAGTTTTGAATTTTTTTTATCATTCTTTTGGAAACTTTCATGTAAAGTAAGTAATGGTTTTAAAGATTCAACTATGGTGAGAAATCTTAAAATTAGGAAGTAGCAGTCAATCAGTTATAAATTTGATAAATTTTATGATAATTAATTAAAGTGAACTAAAGAAAACCACTCAAGAATTTAAAGTGTTAGAATCAAGTCCCACTGATGATCTGATATGAAGGATAAAGATCACTAAAACAGTCTGTTAATAAGTAATGACATATTAATGAAAGAATATTTAATAATGAATGAATAATAATTAATGAAAGTCTGGTTCCTGTTGAAAAAAATACACTAGTGGCCATTAAAAATGAGAATTCAACAATGCAGCTTTCTCTAAATATCTGAAGCAGATCAATAGAGAGGAGTAAAAATAATAAATAGGTACGTATATATCATACAATAGCTTGTGTCATTATTATTTTTTTTGAAAAACTGTAAATATCAGAATTTTAAAATTTTTGTGAAAGGAACATGAAATATGCATATTTTTAGAAAGCTCATTAAATTGATTTTTATTCATAACATAGTAAAACGCAATATTAATATTAGGCACAATCAATACGAGGTGATATATTTCATTTTTCCGCTGAAACATACTATCAAAAAGTTTTTTAATGGAGTTCTATTAGTTTGTTTTCACATTCTTCCTAAGTAATAATCTTTAGTTATTTTATTCATTTTGGCAATCTTTCTTCAATTATTATTACACGGATACATTTATATATTTTTGAAATATTTCTTTATTTTTATTGTAGTTCATAATTAATTTGGTTTATTCAATTAGAAAAATATCAAAAATTAAAAGCCGTGTAATTTGACTGTTATTTTAACTTTTACCTTTTAATTTTAATTAAATTTGACAAAAAAAAAGAAATTAACAAAGCTATCTATGTTTTTTAAAGAAAAAATAAATTACTTATGAGAATTAAATTAAGTTAATCATAAATAATTATCAATAAGATAACCAATCTTGGCTATAAGTACCAATTATGTTCACTCATAGCCCGAAAAATCTGTGCTGATTTACTTTTATAAAGAAAAAACAAAAAATGACAAAGATAGTGAATACGTAGATTGGAAAGGCCATATGGGTAATAATTGAATATAAGCTATTTTGTGATTAAGCAACCATATTGGTCGGATTCTCGAAAATATTAAAATAAAAAAGCCTCTATGCAAGTGAAAAAGGCCGAAAATCATTAAAACTCTTAGCATTTAACATTATTTGCCTAAAAATCAGCTATTTATGTGCAATTGGTAAGAAAAATTGAATAAGTCAAAAGTATTTTCCTTCTCTTTTCAGCTATATTTGATAATGCTTCAAAAAACGTTCTAAAATCCTGAGAGAGTTTGAAAAATGACGGGCGGACGATAGGCCCAACAAGATTTTTCTTGAGACCAGAATCAAAGTAAACAACGATGAAATTGATTTGTATTATTTTTATATCTTGAATTCAATTTAATTTAATCTAAATTATAATATTTCTTTATTTTAGTTAACCAAAATATCTTTTTTGTTTGACAGGATCCATACGAAGGTGCCAGTTTTGGTTGCGTGAATTGATTTCTTACATTTATTTGTGATAACTATATCTAAATGAATTCATTTTACAGTAAGTTCCTTTTATTTAAGGAACTGGATGAAAAATTTTAATGAACTCAATAAAGTTAGTAAAGAGTCAGATTACCGAAGTGTTTAATAGCGTAAATATTTAAAAATTGAACAGTATAAGGAATATCATAGTTATAACATTAAATAATTTCATAAGATCAATACCTAGAAGTTCAAAATACAAGACTGGAATAAATATTGAATAATACTAAGAGAATTATTTCAAAATTAATAAAATATTAGTTGGTATTATAAGCAATGACTTAAAGTGTTAACAAGTTTAAATTTGATTTTTGTAAATCAAACCCATCAACGAAATTAATAATCTATGAACTGTTGACCAAGTAGCTTGAAGAGTTTTTGCTATTTCCTGGATACTCATTTTGGAATTCGTTTCCACCAGTGCTTTTAGAGCGTCTTTATCAAATCATACCTATCAGACAAGCCAAAATCACCATTTGAAAATTTTCGAAACCTAAGTTGGCACTTATTGACTTTTAATACGTCTCCATACACATCACTAATCTTCTTTGTTGCAAAGGTTGCATTAACAACCGATCGAAAATGAAACAGTATGCAATGACATAAATGCTCCTCACTTGGTTGATTCTCTGCCATTTTATATCAGAATAATAAAAAAGTTTCAATTTAATTTTAATCAATATTCAAGGTCAATGATTGTAATTTAATGTGCTTATATATTCAGGGTCTGAAATAAATAATTTATAAATTTATTTTTATAAATTATAAATAAATAAAAAAATAGAAATTAACATAAATAATATAAAAATGGTCAAGTAGAATTCAATAAAATTAATATGAATTACATTAAAATTTAAAGAATTGAATACATCCCTATCATCATCTGAACTGTGTCGGTTATTGAATTTAGTAATAACCTTTCTATTTATTCTATGAGAGTTGACAAGTCGATCTTTATTGAATCTGAATCTTCCAACTTTGTGGTCATCCTCAGCTTCTAGTTTCGTGGCCACTTTATTAAGTCCTAATTCCTTGACCCTGTCAGCATAACGCAAAGTGTTTAGGGTATGTTCACAACAAGACATTCCCGGTGATATCATTGCTATCATACACGTGCGACTGTTATCTCCAATAAAAGAATCTCTCAAAACCTTTAGAATAATAATATATAAACAATTTTCACACTAAAACGATACTGACCTGAGTTAATTTACTTGCTCTAAAAGGTAAATGAGATCCTTGCCTTCCAAGAGCTCTGATACATTCTTTTAAAGCTAAAAGACTTTTATTAATTTCTGCTCCTTCCATTCTTGTAAGTCTATCAGCGGTAACTATATCAGCTCCTCTCTCATTACCTGCCAAGTCAATTAAGGAAAATTTACCGTGCAGCTTTCTCGTAACTCGTTTTTTTAGTATTAACTAAAAAGAGTTATGAATAATCAAGAAAATTCAAAGTCTCCACTCATTCAACTTTATACTGAATATTAAACCTGAAAGACAGCATGGCTTCTACTTGAATGCTGATTAGCCGATGTTTGGCCACTCGTTCTAATATGCATACCGATTTCTATTTGTTTAAGTACATCTTCGATACATGTAACAAGTTCTTCTTTCAATCCTACAACTTGAACCATACCAAATTGATCTTCAAGAACTCTTAGTTTTTGTTTTTTGTTCAATAAATCGAAAACCTAAGTAAAATTTAATTTCATTGTAACAGTAAAAGTTATTATTATTGTAGAAAATTAGATAACTAACTTTTCCACCATATATTTCAAAATATGCAGCTTCGACTATGAGATTCTCCTTGCGATACTTTGTGTTTGCCAATTTGAAAATATCTCTAGCTTAATGGAAAAATGTCTTGCACTATTGACAAAAATATTTTTATAGAAGCTATATATATTTACAAGATATACTTATTAACAAAAAAATAATAAAAATAATATAAAATTTTTTCTTCAAGAAAATGAGTTAAGATGTTGAAAGAAGAGAGCTAAACGCAGTTTTATGAGCACATGATATGATTGATATCGTGCAGCTGTGAGGATTCCATTTAGATTAAAAAAAAAACACTTAGAATAAAATTCTAAACAATGAAGATGTGTTTTATGAACATATGAGTTATGCCTTACACTTGATTTCAACGATGATAGAATCCGGGTAAGGCATTTGTAAATGAGAGATTTGTAAATTGCTGTATTAAAAACCATGAGCGACATGATTGTAGAAGCATCATGATTTGATGATTCATATGGTGGGAGGTCGAACAGCCCCATCTATTATTGATGGTTCATAAAAAATGTATGACGTCTTAATGAAATTATAGAAAATACTAATTGTGTCACTTAAATGTCTAATATTAGAAAATTTTGCAGTTTTTAATGCCTACTAAATTATTATTCTTATCTATTGACTATTATAATTTTTATGACTTATCTGCATTGCTTCATTTCGTTTTGGTCGATTTGTCACCTTATTTTGTTATCAATAAAAATTGTGAAATTACTTTGTTTCCAACCCAATATTAGAAGCATTTTAGAAATTGCACTTAAAATTTTTATACTTTAAAAATGTCTGAAAATTTTAATTTGATCTTTATTAATATTAAAAATTGAAGTGTACAATCTGAGATAATTTTACAATAAACAGTTAGAAAACAAAGTCTTATAATCACCAACAATAGATAAATTTTCATATTTTAAAAAAATTTCAAAAAGATTTTGTTTCTATAAAATTCCGAACAATAAAATATTTTAATTACTAAATATCTTAAGTAAATTTACATTTTTATTAATAAATCTATGTAGTAAGACTTTTAGAACTTTAATAATAATATTATTATTTATTTCAATTTTGCAAAACCATACCTGCTAAGCCATATATTCCTTTGGAACTATCTTGAAATATCGCCGCATCGAAATCTCCCCCCATTGTATGTGTTTTCCCCGAACCAGTTTGACCATATGCAAAACATGTAGCCATTCCTCTTTCAAAAATACTTTTTACTAATGGTTTAGCCGTTAAATGATACACGTTATAATTGTCTGACATCTCATCAAATACAAAATCAAATCGAAAACCTTGATTTTCCAAATATTTAGTCAAGTCAACTTTGAGTCGAGGTTCATGAACAATAACCATTTGATTATTAGGTATTGATATTACATCAATATCACGTTGACTTATTTCTAAATTTAACATCGATTCGTTAATTTTTATTAAAAAATTAAAAAATCAAATTAATTAAACTGTTTTTCATAATTATTAATTTTATCAAAATGAATAAAGTAATGAAATAAGTAACTCAATTTTATAATATTAAAAAAAATTTTTGGCTTTTATATATGGTTATACCAATAAAATTATATTTGAATTTCTTTTATAATTTTTTTTCTTCGGGTTGTTAGAAAATAAAATTTAAAATTTTATTTTAGATGTAATTTACATTGATTATTAATCTGAAAATAAATCGATTTTGTACAAATCTCAGTAATAAACATAAGGAATTAATTAATTTTTTATAAAAAGAATTAAGAAGACTTTAATTTATGTACTTATAACTTCAACTGTGCCTGAATTTTTTCTTTTAAATAATTTTTGAAATTAAAAATATAGTTATGTATGTATACATTTATACTTATATTTTTTCGTATTTTTAAATAATATAATTGATCAATAAGTACTTAATCCTTTTAATTAAAACCACGATTTTCACTTTTATCCTAATTAAACTCTCAAATTACACATAATTATGATTGAAGCAAATAATATAAAATGTATTTAAAAGAAAAAATAAAATTCAATGTAAGCATTTTAGTTTTATAACGAAATGATTGGGAATAATTGATAAAATTATAAAATTAAGAAAAATTCTAAATAATTAAAAATATATTAATTAATACAATGGTGACCATTAAAAATACATGATATTAAATTTCAATTTTAATACATACTATATATATGATAGAAGATACCTTGAATAAATTTATGAACAATCAAGAATGGTATATGAAGAAAGAAAAAGAGAAAAGTAAACATAAGAAAATTATTAAAATTCTCTATTCAGACGGATTTAAGATTTTTAAAAGTACAATATTACAGACAATAAATAAGGCCTAAAAGTAATATCTGTAACTACGTAAACGATGAATTTTTTTGAAAATCAAAACAGTGAATCCAAAATCAATGCAAGTTAATATCGTGTATAAATTCCAATGTCATGGAGGTGGTCATCTATACATCGGGAGGAGACACAACGTCACCTAAAGACACGAATTAGTGAGAATTCAAAAGAAGTAGAACAAGTAAAGTGTGGGATCATACTGTAAATTGCAAAGAAAGACAACGAAATAAATATGCCAATGAAAATGAGTTTAGTGTAATAATGGACAACTTTAATAATGATGAAGAAAAAAATATGCGAATCATTAGTAATTTAAAAACTGAAATCAGAAATTAATTCACAAAATGAAGCAAGCAGGAATAAATGGATGATTAATGTTTTCTTTAACTAATATTTTTAAAAAATTGTCCAATAATAGTGTAAATAATTTTATTAAAATCATGATATTGATATTATTTGAGGAAAAGACATCGAAGAAGAATAAAATTTACTAAAGAAGATCTGAAAGAAGAGATAAAAATATGTTTAAAGATATTAGTATAATTAAAATTTTGTGTGTTCAAGAATGTTTTTTAAAAAGCGTATACTTGAAAAATAAAAAATCATTGTTCACTAGATTAATATATATTGGATTATTATTATTGTTGTATTTTTCCCAGTTTAGGCTCGTTTATTTGATATAACAAAGTCAACATTAATTTATTATATATTTCGCATTTCTCTGTACTAGTGTCTTTTATCCTGCAAAGAACCTCCCAGGGTGCTGTTTAATAAGATTCTCATGATTAATCGCTTTACCAATCAATGAGTTTTGCACGGAACAAAACCAATGGGAATCGGAGGACGCAACGCCTGGACTACAGGTTGGATGTAGTGAAAAACAGACAATTCTCTATCCAATATATTGCTCTAGAATTATGTACTTCTTTATTATATATATATATAACGCATGTAAGTAAAGTCCCTTGAGATCTAAATTTCACCTCATTATCAGAAAAATAACAACAGAAAGTTAAAACGATATAATACCAAAATGTTTAAAATTATATTTTCATTCAAATAGATAATTTCATAAACGCTTAATGAAAGTCAGCATGACATTTTTCTTATATAATTGCTTTCATATTTTCCGAATCTTTTGGTCTCTTTTTAAAAACCTTAGTTTTGAGATGTCCCCATAAGAAAAAGTCAAGATGGCTTAAATCTGGTGAACGCGGTGGCCATGAAATAGGTCCCATACGACTAATCCAGGAATTCATTATCTAAAAATTTTCAGACTGTTTTGGCGTAATGGCTCGAATTCAAAAAATTCTCTTAAAAACCATTCATTCCAAACAAAGAATTCAACGGGGATTACATTAAATAATAACAAAGAAAACTCAAGAGACTTTATTTACACCCTGTATATTAAAAAGTTTTCATAATAACTAAATTTATTTAAATAGTTTATAAGTAACTAAATATTTTAAACCATTCTTTAAAAAAATAAATTTATAAATAGACATGAATATATATTAAAATTTTTATTTTTTAGAGAGGGTGAACAGAATTTTTACGAGAATTGTATCATCACACTAAACAAATCAAAACTGTTAAAACATTTAAAGAGAAAATTTAAAATCGACAACCAGTGGATTATATATGATCAACATAATTGTGTCAGGATAATATAAACTGCAAACTAAATCTTCATGTCAGGTCGAACACAAGTCAGAACTCCTCCTAAAATACAGACCATTTTGAAATATTGTGATGGAAATGTTATGTTTTTAGGGCTGCTTTTCTAGTAAAGTGATAGGAAAGCTTCATTTTGTTTAACGTATGAACATTATTTCATATAAAAACATGTTAAAAGCAGTTTAAAGAAATCCACAATTAACGAAATTAATGAGATTTCTGAAAATATGCATTCTTAATTTCTTTCAAAAAATGTTAAAAAGTTTTGGTATTTACCAGTTTTTCAAAAAGTAATCGTATAAATTTTCGTATTTTAAAATGAAAAGTATGGAAGACGAGCTATAGTAAAAGTCGACTAAGTCATAACTATGTGTTGAATTGCAAAAGAAAGAAAGATGTTTTTTTCTGAGAGTTGAAAAATCAAAAATTATCTTTAAATTATCACATAAAATAAAAACACAGGAATTTTGAAAGAAAAAAGAAATGGAAACCATAGGCAATGTATTATATTAGATTCACAAGGAACTAAAACATATTGTACAAAAAAATTTACTAAATTATTTTATATTGTGGAATGATGAATATAAGGTTCAGTGAACCCTAATCAAAACACTATCATTTCATTTAATTAATCAAAATTTCCTGTCAAATCTTGGTTTAATAAAAACAATGAATAAAATTTCTTCGTAAATTATTATAAAAATAATACAATAATAAAAAGATATTTTATAAAATTATGATGAAAACTCTTATTAATTATTATCTCACCTTTTTTATTAAGTGGCCTTTTTCTGACACAGACAGATATTCTATGGTCTTCATCGCAATTATAAATTGGAAGATTTTCGTATTCCAAGGACATTTGATAATCTCTTATATTTGAAGTCAGCAAATGAACTAGTAATTATTAACATATTAATAATACTTTATCATCATTTGAAAATCGTAATTTGGATCAGTATTATCAAATATAATTGCTTCCTTTGATTGTATCTGATTAACAGGTTTTTCCTCTTTTTTATTTTTCATCTTTTCCCCTTCTTTGCCAATTGAATATCCTATTTCTATTTTTTTCCCTAAATTTTAATTGCTGTCAATTAAAAATTTGAGTACCTTAAATAAATTATTACATTTGGAATGTGATTTCCCCTTCTTTTTTCAACTAAAAATAACTAAAAATAGCTTTAAAATGTCAGCAATACTTTAGTTATTACGTTATTACACAATGAACACTCCAATATAGGGGACATTTTCACGCTGTACGAACCTGTCCCTTAAAACGGGGTTTGAGTGCAGTTTCTTTGAGAAATAAATTTTAAAGTGCTCAATCTTCTCTTACTTTTCAACTTTTCTTTTGTATTTGTTTCAGAAGATTTCATTTTTATCTATTAATTTTAAAATTCCCTCTTGTTTTAGAAGAAATGTAAAAAACTCTATGTATAGGGTATCAAAGATTTTAAATTCAACTCATACATTTGCTACAATTTACGCCGAACTGTATGGTAAGGATCAGTATTATCATTAAGAAAAAAGTATTAAATAGTGTTGTGAATTCATTTCAAACTCAGGCTTTTAAAAGTATTTCCTTCTTAGATCTTTTGAAGAAACTTTATTTTAAATTCGAGGCTACGAGGTTGAAAGATAAATTTGATATATGGATAATGTCCCATTCTATCAGCTTAAAATGGTTAGGGAAGAATTTTAACAATCCTTCCTATAAAATGTGTCAAAAAATATCACTTATTAATGATTGACTTTGTGTATGAAATACATATTTATAAGTCTTTTTCATACTTCCTTATTAGTCAGGTAAATGTAAATTTAATAATTTGGTGACAAATTTTAAAAATTGGTATCATTAATAACTGAATTGATTGAGTCGTAATTAATAACCTTAATTCGCATTGACTATTTATTAAAAAATGTTTTTGATCGATAGTATTAAGGATCGTTATGGATTAGAATATGCTAACATTTGACTATAATTCTGGGAATATTGATTTAACATTTGATTTTATTAGAGTGATAGATTTGATTCCACCCAATGTTCATATGTTTTTTGTAGCGCATACCTTCGTAATATCTATTATAAGTGTTATTTAACATATAACTTTAATTTTAACTATAATGGCAATAATAGGCTGACTATTCGGTAAAAATCTTAAGCTCCTGGAAGAAACGAAAAATCTCTGTTGAGATATAGTAACAAAGAAAAACAAGGTTCTTTCCAATATTTCTTCTGACGGTATCAGAGAACAATATTTTCTAAAAAATCTCCGAACAATATTCTTTTTAAGTAATATATTTATAAATAATTTTCTGACTTTATTTCCGGAGCTTCTGCTGTGGTCTGTCACTTAAATAGTAACTCCTGACAACCAGCCGACCAATCCTGTCGTTGGGTGATAAAATTTGTAAAAATAATTTTTTATTTCAAAAATTAACTTATTTCTCATGTTTTTCCAGATTTCGCTATTAAAAAATATATTGGATAATATGATTTATTTCATTATTAATTATTTTTTCATTAATTTTTATTTTAATCATGATCAATTTAAAGTAATCCATATTAAGAAATCATTCCCTTGTAGGAACTATGGGAGAAATATAATTCTTTATTTTAATAGATGAGGACATTTTTCATTTATCATGTCTCTGTCCTATGATTTATGCTTCAATAACCTAATCCACAATTACAAAAAAGTTTAAGGATTCATACTTTTCACTAGTAAAAATTCTCATCATTTGATATTTTGAAAAAAATGAAGTTAATTAGAAAATAATAGTATTTTATGCAAATTAAATAATGTAATTTTATGAATAAATATGTTAATAAGTTAAGTTCTACAAGTTAATTATAATTAGATTTCAAAATATCAACATTTCAGGAATTTTTTCAATAAAAATCCTTCGGTGGAAATTGTTTCTAAATTCTAAGGAAAATTACAATTAAACTGTCAGTAGATTTTCCTCTTATTACTTCATTAGGATAACTGGTTTGAAATAAAATAAGCAATTTTAAACCAATTCAATAAAGATAAAAACAGGAATAATGAGAGATTTCCTAAAGAAAACTAAAATATATTCATATTTCAAATAATCTGATAAATTATAAAATTTAATCATTTTTAGATTAATTCAAAATTGTGATTAAAAATGAATAATTTGAGACTGAAATGAAAAAATATTGAACAAATTTCCAGATAAATGATTTTAATTTGATGGTCGTTGTCTACAAAAATTCATTACTTAACTTCAAAAATAAATAAATAATTGATTATTTATTTATTATGTTTGTTTAATGTAAAATTTCTTAATTTCTCTAGATCTAGTGAATAATTTTTAAGAATGAATCTTAATCCGTGAGCAATGTGTTTATTATTAATACTAATTAGGCATAGTGATTGATTACATCAACAAAATAAAGAAACCGAAGATAGAAATTCTTGATTTATATTTTTCAGCTGTAACCCACGTCTTCATTTTATTATTGAAAAATTGAAATCAAATACTGATGTGTTTTAAATTATATTTAAATATTTCAGTTTATCTATAAAACTTCAATTTTCGACTTTGCAGATCTAAAATGAAAGAGAAGTAGTTGTATAATTTAAGGAACTCTTATGACAGATTCTCAGGCTTCTTATATTTAAAAGCAGATTTTAAAATATGGGAAACTAAGAAGTCAACAGATATATATGAATATCGAGATAATTCTCCAAAAGTTAATGTTTGGTATATATTTTATAAAAATAAAACTACAAAAAATAACCTTGAAATTCTGAATAATTATTTTTAGATCATCTAAACACAAGAAACGATTGGATTGGGAGATAATATTCCAGCACACTACTCGTTGATAGTTCGAAAGTGGCTGAATAAAAATGTCTCGTGTATATGTATTGGAAAAAAGAGGTCCGGTTGAATGAGTGTTTTTAGAAATTTCTAAAAGAATGAATGTGGTATTAGATAGAAACAGTGTTCATGTAGTCATTTTTTTGTGATTTCTTATGTAATAAAGTTTTGAACTTTGTTCTACATATTATAAAAAAATAAATAAATTGATCTAAAATTACTAAAGATATTTTAATTTAAAATAGTACTTTTGTACTCCTATTATATGTTTGCTGTTTTATTAATTGATATATATTTGAAAATTCTAAATACTAATAGATTCAAAAGCAACTACATTATTTAAAAAATTTTAGAAAAGAAAGAGTTATTGATTAGTTACAGGTATTTTAAATACAATGACAAAATGATAATAAATATATTACAGGGTCATTTTAATTCCAAAATTAAAAATATGCTCTTGTGTTAAAAATATGAACCTGCAACATATTCGGGTAAAATTGATGGATGCTTTCCGTTGAACTAAGACTAAGTACACAAAAAGGAAATCAATTTACGAAAGGGCAATTTTGCTGGCAGGTATTTTTTACCTATTCGAAGAATTGTGAAGTTCTTTTTTATTGGATGATAAATGTGCCAGTGATCACTGCTGTCGAACTAACAAGCACTGATAAAAGTATTACGATACAATGGTTCCAATATTCATGAGACATTTGCTATTCAAAAATGTTTAACATTCAAGGGATACCTGGTAGTCAGTCATAGTTGCTTCGTAGTGTGGAGACTCCGACAAACAGTACAACCAACAAGTCCAACACCCATCCCAACCAACCTGGAGCAGTCTAAATGCTCAAATCAAGCGCCACCAGTAACAAGCAGCCCAGAACAATCCAAAAATTGACATCCTAACATTATTTATTTGTGATCTAATTCGTGACAACTTTTCTTGACATCATTGATGAATTCATCTTTCTTCCATATATGTACTTGACATTATTTGAAATTGTATTTTATTTTTTAATGATTAATAATCAAAAATATATATTTTATACATATTTTGAAATTGTATTTTATTGATATTGTAAATCAATTTTGACTGATTAAATTAATTAATATTAAATAATAAAACAAAAATTAAACAATGATAAATAATAGACAAAAGGAAATGAAATAGTATAGTAATGACATGTTTAAATATTAATATAACATGTATTAGTATTAGTAGCAATCATATTTATTTATTTATTTATCTATTACCTATAAATTATATTTTAAAAAAAAATAATATGGTAACATCACGTTACCATTAATAGAAAAATACTAAAAATTTGTTTATCAAAAAATGATAAAAATAGAAAAAAGAAGTATAATAAAATTATATTTGGAAGCAGAGGCTTACCAATTTTATGAAAGAAAGGAATTAAGGAGGTATATAAAGACAACAGGAATTATAGGAGACACAACAAATTTTTATAATCAGCAATAAATCGAGTTTTTACGTGCGGATAAAACAAAAATTTTTTGAACAGACGAAGCATAGTTAACCAGTTTCAACAGAATCCTACGACAGTTAAAAAGAATACTACAAGGACCCACACAATCAATTCGTGCAAGTACCAACCAGCAAGTTGTCTACTATAAAAACGTTGGCCAGTCAACTAAACAAAAATCTACAAAGCAAAACAAGTAACAAAATATAAGCAGCAAAAAGAAACGGCAGCACCGTTCCAGTAAAACGTAGAACAATTCGAACTCGGAACTCAAAGTCATCAGTACCATTCTTTCAAAAGCAACGATCCTTGCTATTCGACGACAAAACAGTCTCAGGCTAGAAGAAACCTATTTCAACCAAATTTTTATGTTCAAAGTTTTTGTTTTAAGTAAAGTAACTTTATTTTGTTTTGACTTGATATATTCATGTATCAAAGTTTAATAAAATGTATTAAAAGTTCAATTTTTATATTTTCAATATACCTCTGAGCCTAAGAGCAAGAGGATTTTTCCTAAATAATAATTAATAAAATCCAATCAGTCAGAATCGATATCACCATTTGTAATATTAAACTTCATTTTGAACCAAAATAAAAGTATTAAAAGATAAATCGTTTTCTTAATCAATTTAAATAACTCTAACCGAACACATCTATAAGCAACCTTCAACCGTTAAGGCCTAAGTATTTCAGTAAGCTCCACCTTTAATATCAACTTATTCCATCATCTTAGGATCTTAACAGTAGAAATAAACGAAACTTTAATTTTAAGATGAACATAAATGATGGAAATGTTGTGCATTAATATTGAGTACTCAAATTTACGAAATTCTGCGAAGAGATATCTTGTAATGTGTTGAGGAATCTAATACTGAAACATTAATACAGTTATTAAAAACTGGATAGCATTAGGATGAAAAATACATTCGGATCAATGAGCTTCATACCAATAGTTTGGCGCTCTTGGATATGTGCAACAAACTGTTAATCACTTATAAAACTTCTCAGACCCAACCAACTCCAATAATCACATATAGGCATTTTGATCTTCCATCTAAAGGTATCATAGAACAAAATGCCCAAATTCGGAGGTTATACATTGGTATAAAAATTGCTATGAACAGTAGCATGGTATGAAAATATCTGCACTGTGGAATAATTATGAACATTATCTTCAACATACTGTCGCATCAATTGTGTGGTAAAAAATACATTAAAAATATTATTGGAAGATGGAGTACTACTTTTCATATTCTGTAGTTTTCTATATTAGAAGTTAAAAAATAACTTTCACTTACAATTATATTTTCATTTATTAAGTCTAAATTTTATAAAATATTTTATGATTATTAAAAAATTAATTAAAACAATGATTGTACTTTGTGAAATGTATTAAAGTAGTAAAGTAGTAGTAGTAGTAGTAACTGATCACCTTAATTTTTCAATTAACGAGTTCGTAAAAGTAAATCATATACGCAGCGCAATTGTAAACAAACAGAAATTTATTTTATATATATTATTATACATTATAAGTTGATAAATATATGATATTTTTAAAGTAATATCTTTAGAACTTTACTTACCAGGCTGATTACATTTGCTTTCAATAATTGATTTTTGAGAGATAATAGAAGCATCAAACAGTGATTTGTCCAAACAGCTTTTAGATAAGTGAACAAAAGTATCATTAACTTGAACCTTTTTGTTGTTTGTCAGCTTTTTTGTGGTACTCGTATCATACTTCTTACAGATATCTAAGAAAGTAACTTTTTCGTCTTTGTTTAATGACTTAGTATTGATAAAACCACTTTTTCCTGATTCTGCTCCAATAACCTTTTAAAGAAAAATTTATATAATTAATCAATTATTTTAACAAATGTTTAACATTTCGTTTTATACTAATGATTTCAAATATTAATAGAGATTGTTTCATTTTCAGAATTTTTTTATGTTAGATTTATAAACCTGCTTTTAAAATGCCTCTTATTTTTATATTTAAATTTCAAAAATAAAGATTCAAATTTAGTTACCTGTTATAATATATTAGGTATATTAACATCTATGCGCTTGCAATCCATAAGAGATAATTTTTCAAAAAATAACTTAATTTAAAAATTATTAGTTTATTAAGTTACATTACATAAAATTAAATTTCACAATACATTACTTAAATATTCTTAAATTCAATTAAATTCAATTCTTTAATATCAAATCAAAATACTTAAATAAAAATGTTAAATATTTTTTATTTTTTAAAAATTATAATATTATAAATATATAAAGGGTTTTAAAATCAAAAATTCTTAGTCTGAAATAAATGAATGTTGGTATTGCAACAGCTCTAGGAGCCTTCTTATTCACCAATTCACAAAACGATTTTAATTTTCTCAACATTCTTCTCAATTTTCTTTCCATTGGTATTTGTAATATTTATCTTCAATAATGAAATTTTTGAATGACATCGTAAGGCTTGTCATTTCTCTCATTTTACTTGCCTCGGAATTCGATTTTAACTAAGACTTCAGAAAATTATATTTTTTCTGCGGGTGGTTTTTCTAAGCTTTTCACAGATATCTAAGAATAATTTTCAAAATGATTTGATGGTTTAACATTTGTATTTCTTCTGTTGTTTAAATTGTAACTACTTTATATCTTTGGCAAGCTTGACACGTTCTAATGTTTTCATGTACCTTTACTTTCAAATTTGTAATCTAGCATGTAATATGCCACGTTCTCAGCTTAAGCTTGTGTTAACATGCTATTACATGACGATATCTTCAAATGTCAAATTTTCGTATTTTCAACTATTTTGTTTTTTAGTTGTCATTCCTAGATAATAAAAATTTTGGACCACCCGGTTTTGAAAAAGCAGAATTATTATATAAAATGCTATTAACTACAAATTGTGTTGATTTCTTTCTTTAAAATCCGCTTTTAATATATCAAAGATTGTTTCAATTATAACTTATTTTAAAAAAATGCTTATGAAATGTTTAAAGAGAAAAGGAGAATTAAATTTCAAGAACAAATTATGAATTATAAAAAAGAAAATTAAAAGTTACAATATCTCATAAAGATAATAGAATTCCACCTTCAGATGAATTAGATAAGAAATTAAAAAACTTAAGTATTGTTGATGATTTTATTAATGAAAGAGTCAAGATATAATAGATATTTATTTTACAAGAGTAAGACTTAATAAATGTTCTGCTATTTATTTATCTCTATCTTTTTATGTACTTTTAAGAGGTATAAGAAATAATTCAAAATTTTAAATATATTTTTTAAATTTCTAAGAATAAACTTATATTCATTCAGATATGTTAAAACATTTTATTGAAAAAGATTGTGAATACTTATTTAATTACTATATTAAAGAAAGAAAAACATTGTTGTATATAAAAAAAGAAGAAATATATTACGAATTGTAAAATAATTTATACTATTTTATTTTATTAAAATATGAAAAATTTTAATTCAGAGAAAAAAATATTCTCAAAATTTAACAAGAAAAATATAATTATTTAGAAAAATTGTGATGGTATGGACTCGAAAAACAGAGATTGGCATTAACTCTCTTTGCAAAATCCTTCATGGCTTTAGATTCAAACACTTTACCACAATCCACATTTATTGTTTTTGGGTTTCCGAACTTCAATATCCAATTATTCATAATTATCTTTTGCACAGAGTTTTCATCTTGTCTTACCATAGCGGTAAACGAAATATATTTGCTATATTTATCTATAATACCAAGGATATTTTTTTTTCTTCCGGTAGTTTCTCTTAAAGGCCCACATATATCTACACGTCTCTACTTTCTGTACTTCTTCCTTGGTCTTCGTTGTGACCACTTAATATCTCTGACAAGCTTCACACGTTTTAATTATCTCCTGAACTTTTTCCTTCAAATTTTGAATTGAGTAATTGTCTTTCATATAATAGGCAACTTTTTCTGCTCCAGCATGTGAAAGCATATGATGAGCCGACCAATCGATAACTTGAAACGTCTTATCTTCGCACATTTTAGTTCTTTCTGCTTCCGTCTTTAGCTGATGCCTTTCTATTGTTACCGCGTCTAAAATCTTTGTTCGAACTCTTCCCATTTTGGTTCTTCATGCTGTGTCTGACATTGCGCACATGTATCGCATTTCAACCTTGAAAGCATATCTGTATTTGAATGTGTAATCCCTTTCCTGTATTCTAATCTCATGCCTAGACTACTGAGATAATTGATCCATGTTTGAAATTGAGAGGTAATTGGTTTCTTTGTTGTTAGCATAAAGGTTATT
>JBBMKC010024309.1:0-18614 GCA_037834085.1 Bipalium vagum | reverse complement strand
AATTTGAATTTATTGGACTTTTATTGCTTTTATTGTATATTACGTAATCGGACATTTCATATGGGACAACCTAATAGCATTGAAATAACAGTAATATTTATAATTGACCTAAATCACTTGACAGTTAATATTTTTATCCAATTGATAATCAAAACCAACAGATGAAGAATGGTACATATATTAATATACCCAGTTCAATACCCAGTTCAATATCCAGTTCAGTACCCAGTTTTTGAGTAGCTAGCTCTACAAAATGTTAAAATATATGATCGGTACTATTACTATTTTTATAAACTAAATTATATCGACAAGCAGATGAGAATTAGAGTAGAGATTTGATGTTAATAAATTTTCTTTTTAAAAAAGATCATTTATTTTAACTCTGGACGTAGGAGAAACTTTAATTATTATTACGTTTAAACTGAATGAAGAGAAGAATCTTTTTGTCGGAATGATTGTAAGAAAGATCAAAGGAAAGATTTAAATGACGAGGAAAATGTGATCAGCAGAAACAACTTATGATCACACAATGAATTGTCAAGGTAGAACAATTGTTGGAAAAATTTATATGGAAGGTAAAAAAATGCCAATCCTGAGAAAGTAACCGCTTAGATTAGGAGGAGTGCTGTTTACAAATTTTATAAATTATAGAAAATTGATGTGAAACATAAATTCAGAAATGTGGCGAACCTTGCAAAACAATTTTCTTTGCAGTGAAATGGATGTGGAAAGTGATTCCAATAATAAACTTTGATTATAACATTGTAATACCATAAAGAAAATATATCACAAAATTAACAATATAATTCAAAATTATAAACAGAATCATTTCATAAAGTATTACTATTCTAAAAATTCTTTTCCAATGACTAAGCAAATTCTCCACCTCGTAAATCCTCTGATAATATTCATGAGATATTGATTTGATTTTGATTAATCAATAATTAATAAAGATAAAAATTTGGAATTAAAGAATTTCTGTTTCTTAGGATATCTCTTTGTTATTAATAAGTATAAAATCTTGTACCTTTTTTCATAATCGGTGCTCAATTTATAATTAACTTAATATCCATCGGTTTTATCATGGGGATCGTGGCTCTGCACAAGAACTGGAGGTTGATATATTTCAGATTTGAAAAACCATGAACAACTGAGTACTGTTTGTTATTAAACATATTTTTTAGAAATTTTAAATTTAATTTATTTGGATATTTGAAGTCAGATAATAATCTACATTTTCATGTTGTTTTTTGGAATTTAATTAGCTATACTGAAAATGTAAGTTGACAAAATATTTACATTTGCAAATTTTGAAATTGAAAACTAAAATAATTACACTCAAAAACAACAATAAAATTTTATTAAAATGACTTTAAATAACAATTTAGTTTTTATTGAACAATGTCCAAAATTTCTAGTAATTAGATTTTGTTTTATAATATTTTTGAAATAATAAATATTGGAAATAACCTTAAATTTGTTTAAAAACTGAAAAAATTGAAAATTCAAATTTTTAGAACTTATTTTATAATTTTGTATATCTGAAAGTTCTTTCAATATATATTTATATATATAAACCTATTAATTAATAAAAGAAAATTAAACAGTATTCCTTGATGGAAAACTGTATTTCATCTCGTACAAGAAGTAGTGTATCATCAGATTCTATAAATAACTGGAAAATATGCGAAAATAACTTTAAAATCCCCAAAAGATCTGTTTCAAAAATTTCCAGTTCTGTCAAAAAACATAAAAAAGATATTATTTCACTCATTAATAATGAAATTGATGAATCTAAGAAAAAATACGAAACTTCTATTCACGAATTAAATTATTTACAACGCGGTCAAATATTCATTTTCTACAAGGACATGCAGTCGTCAACCGAAGAAAATGTTGAATCAACAGATATCAAAATCGAAAATAATTATGAAAATTCAAAAAAGTACTTTATTGATGATTCCGATGATTCTGATCCAGAATATTTTGAAATTGATGAAATAATAAATCGTGTAAGTGCCGAACGATGTATTCTTAACAGAGTTGAAGATTTAAAGAAAAATAATTTATGGTCCTTAAAAATGCTCAGTAAAAAATCAGATCCATCGAAACCAATGTTCCATTGGGACTTATTAATTAAAGAAATGAAGTGGCTTCAGGGTAACATGTTGAATATTAGACAAAATCATCGCCTCGAAGCTAAAAAAGTAAATTATTAATTTTATTTTATTAAGTAATAAAATTAGTCAATTACTAATGATTCTATTATTTTGTAAATTAACAGATAGCCATTGCTGCCTCGAAATATATTAAAGAAAAAGAGGCACAAATGACAAAAAATAATAAAGAAGAGAATATTAGAGCCAGGAAACATTGTTTGATCATTTCTAGAATGGTTAAAGAGTGGTGGAAGCAAATGCAAAAGGTATTTAGTTTATGGGTTATTGATTCATTGTCATTTTTTTTCAGATTGTTTCCGCCAAACAAAAGTTTCGTATAGATGCCAAGAGACAAGAAGCTATTAACGACCATTTGGGCATGGTGATTGAGACTACCAAAAAGTACACTGAATGGTTGACAGAAGACTTGAAAGTCATCAATTCGGGCGATAACGACACATCAACCGATGATCCGGATTTCCAAGTAATTATTTTCAGTTATTAATCGTTTTTTTATGAAATATTCAATCACAGTTTAATACAATAATCTTAATTTCTAATTAATAAATGGTTTCTTGAAGTTGCAGATTTTATCTTTCATAGATATATTGGCTTCAAAATTATATAAATTATTACGATCTCGATTAGTTGATAAAAATGATTTATGAAAAAATGTAATAAATTAACACATTAACTTCCTCACTTTGGAATAATCACTTTAGTCAATGTACATGGATAAAAAAGAAAGTTTTGAATGAAATTCTTATCAAATTTCGTTAATACACAAATTTAATTGCATCTTCCAGTTCCATTAGTTTTCTTTGTGAACTATTTTTATCAGTACCCATAGATTCTCAATGAGATTTCTTTCCACACAATTTGCCTTTCCCTTTGACAATAAATATGTATTCATATTCATTTATTTGTTATCTTTCGCTATAAAAGTTACTAATACTCTATTGTCCCATTTAAATTTATTTTTAATTTCTATCAAATATTTATTTATTTGCTTTTGTAAATAAAGTCATTTAAATCTTCACAAGTCCAATTGAAAATCATAACAAAAAATATCTTTTTACATCTTTATTTGCATCAGATAATTGACGAGATAACCGACGACGAAGCCACTTTGATTGAGGATGAAATAGAATTAAATTATGATGTCGAAGAAGAAATCGAGGCTTTGAAATTGCAGAACAAAATGTCATTGGAAGATATTCTCAAGGAATTACCTAGTGATTACTTTAAACCAATGACTGAAGTGAACAACAACATTTATATATCGTCAGAGGATCAGGTAGGTATTATTGCAAGAGGATTTTACGTTTTGATTATCCAAAAATGTTCAGATTGAAGGTAAATTAGTCTCCAAAAATCAGGATATTGAATTTGAAAAAGAAGAGAAAGAGAGTGATGAGGAAGAAGAATATTGTCTTAACGCTGACGTTAACAGTAATATGGATGAGCAAAATATGAGTGGTGATGAATCGGATACGATAAACGAACAAGAGAAATTTGAAGCTAAAAATAAGTCATCTTATCAAATGGAGATAAACTCTTTGATGAACGATGCTGAAATTCCAATAGAAGAATTATTGCAGTTGTATAAAAAAATGCATTCCTCATCGGAAAGTGTGAATAATGGGAACAATATTGATTATGTGGATCAGGAAGAAGAGAAAGAAGAGAATGAGGGCGTTGATAAGAGTGATTATCACAGCCTCGCCAGTTCTCGCTTATTGGAATCAGATGGAGACAAATTATCCGACAATGAAAGCATGATCAGTTCCGACGAATCTAGTGTTGATCTAAAAACGATATTTAACGTGGAACAAGAAGAAATCAAAGAAGAAGATTCCTCACAATTCAAGGTAATTTTTGTGATTCTATTTGTTTTTAGGTAATTTTTTAAATAATTCCATCACCAGTAATGAAATATTGAAAAAAAAGTATTTATTCAAATGGTTGTTGTTTTTTCGAATTATCTAGTGACAATCAATATCTGATTTGTGATATGCATATGTGTGTACAATATTTGATAGGATCAATTCCAGGAGATCACTGAAGTAGCCATGAGTACTCAACCGACCGGGTTTACTTTAGAGTCGGCTGATGTAAAAGTTCAAGTTCCTTTCTTGTTAAAATATCCATTAAGAGAATACCAACACGTCGGTCTTGATTGGATGGCTGCAATTTATGAAAAGCGTTTGAATGGTGTTCTGGCAGACGAAATGGGTCTGGGGAAAACCATTCAAACCATATCACTTTTGGCCTACTTATCGTGCGAAAAGGGAACATGGGGTCCTCATCTTGTTATCGTTCCGACAAGTGTGGTTCTGAATTGGGAGATTGAGTTCAAAAAATGGTGTCCGGGATTCAAAATCCTCACCTATTTCGGATCATTCAAAGAACGAAAAGAAAAACGGAAAGGGTGGACAAAGACCAACGCATTCCATGTTTGTATAACCTCATACAAACTAGCCATTCAAGACTGTCAGGTTTTCAAGAGAAAGAAATGGAAATATATGATCCTCGATGAAGTAAAAATATGAATTTGAAAGAAGAAAATCTTATTTTTGTTTCCTCTCTATGTTAGGCTCAAAATATAAAGAATTTCAAGTCACAACGATGGCAAACGTTATTGACCTTCAATAGTCAACGGCGCTTGTTGCTGACCGGTACGCCTTTACAGAACAATTTAATGGAGCTGTGGTCACTAATGCATTTCTTGATGCCGAATATTTTCCAATCACATCGGGAATTTAATGAATGGTTTGGATCGCCTTTGTCAGGTGGGTTTGTTATTTGAAATCAATTTTTGAATATCAAGATAACGATAACATAAAAACGGTTTCTAGGAATGATTGAGGGCAGCAGCGAATACAATGAGCAATTGGTTATGCGTCTTCACAAAGTTTTGCGTCCATTTATTTTGCGAAGACTGAAGAAAGACGTGGAAAAGCAAATGCCACAGAAAATAGAACACTTGATTATGTGTCCGTTATCTAAACGACAAAGATTTCTCTATGACGACTACATGTCACTGACAAGGTATTGTTTTCGCATCAAAGAAAAAAATTTGTCACCATCAACATTTTTATCGTTTTGTAGCACAAGGGAAATGCTGTCCAGCGGTCAGTTTATGAATATCATCAGTATTTTGATGCAACTTCGAAAAGTTTGTAACCATCCAAATCTATTTGAAGATCGACCAACACTCTCTCCCTTTTCCATGAATCAGGAATCGATCGAATACAACATTCCCCGTATTTTATTGATTGATAGCATTTATGAAAATCGATTGACCAATGGAAAGCCTGTTCTGCCTGTGGGAACGGAAGGGTTGGCTGATTTGGCTCTCAACTTGCCGAAATTTGTAAATGAAAGGATTTTGGGGCTGGTTAGTAAAAAAAATTTGATTGAAGAAATCGACAACATACACGTTACTGATTGGGGTAACAGCTTTATGGAAATTTGTTGTTTTTATTTTTTTTCTATTGTTCAGTTTCAAAGTTTAATGAAAAGTTCACCGATCCTCCATCGAACTCTTCGTTCATTCCACGAGATCTTATTGATTTTTTGAAAAAATCTGAATCCGGAGATGACAAGTCAGTTAAGCTACCTCGACCTTTGATTTATAGTCTCAAAGTGAAAAAAGTCTCGTCTCCCACCCAAGACGTGTTACCGTCCCATATTATTAGTAATAGAAAGCAGCAACGTTGTGATAGGTTGGGTACCATTGCAAGTAGAAACGTTATAAGATGTGCGCAGTTAACATCATTTGGCCCCGACGTCACGAATGCCGTTAACGTGTTAGAAAACGGTCTGAAAGGCATGACGCTCAATATTTTGAAGCAAAAAACGCTGGAGGAATTCCTTAAGGAACATATGGAAAATATAAATAGGTAATAAATGATGTGTATGTTAATGTATAATTTTCGGTCAGGGTGACATTTGTGATTCCGGCTGTCTTGTCATGTGGAGTTCATTTGAACACTTCATCAAGAACATTGTTAAATTTCCGATCGAAATCGGAAACGTTATATTGTCAGTCAAATTCGTCTATTTTAGTCAATTTGTCCCAAATTAGACAAAACCAATTGGTTCAATTTCCCGATACAAGGCTCATTGAATACGATTGTGGCAAGTTGCAAGTTTTGGTATCACTTTTGAAAAGATTGAAAATGGAAGGACATCGGTGTTTAATATTTACTCAAATGACCAGAATGCTCGATATACTGGAACAGTTTCTTTCATATCACGGTTATAGGTATCTCAGACTAGACGGTAAATTACAGATTTTCTTTCAATTTCCGATATGTTTCGCATGATATTTTCCAATTTTTTTGAATTTGGTTAAGAAAGCATAATAAGTGAATAACAACAATATTTTGTATCTTGTATTTGTTTATTAATTGATTTAATTAAAAATTAAAAATTAGGTTATTAATTAATTCGATTTTTTCCTGTATTGTTGATTACATATAAATTTATCATTTAACGTTTTAGGCACAACAAAAATCGAACAGAGACAAATAATGATGGAACAATTCAATAAAGATGAAAGGATATTTGTTTTTATTCTTTCCACTAGATCTGGTGGTGTTGGAGTGAATTTGACCGGTGCTGATACTGTGATATTTTATGATTCCGATTGGAATCCAACAATGGATGCTCAGGCTCAAGACAGGTTTTATTCGATTTCATTGTTTTATTTGCAGCCCCATTCAAAATTTATATCTATAATTCAGATGTCATCGTATTGGACAAACGAGAGACGTTCACATTTATCGATTGATCAGTAGAATGACAATTGAGGAGAACATTCTGAAAAAGGCCAACGAAAAGCGTCATCTCAACGAAATGGCAATTGAGGGTGGTCAATTCAACATGTCCTATTTCAAAACCAATTTATTGCAAGACATATTCCAAACGCCAACCGGATTAGATAACCAGAGCTCCGTTGATGAACCGGTTGACATTTTAAAGACATACAAAACCAGCCGTGGAAGGACCATTCGTTGCAAGGGCAATAAAGCGATATACAACTTTAAAACCAATAACAATAACTGCAACAGCAACAGCGATTCACAAGAAAAAGACGATAGCAACAAAGTTATTGATCCAACTCAACTGGAGGCTGCCTTGGAAGCAGTGGAAGATGAAAACGATCGATTGGCTGCACGAATGACCATGGCAGAGAATAAGGCTGATTTAGTGGAATTCGATGAGACTGTACCATGGGAAGAAACAGAAGACGGTTGCAATAATAAAACTGAATACGATGAGAACAAATTCCGATTTGAAATGGAGTCTCAGTTAGAAAATTTCAACGCTCAATTGGATCCTCTGCAACGTTACGGTGTGGCGTGGATAGAACAGTCAGAAGAAAATGTTTTGTGTACGCAGTTGGAAATGGAAGACGTAAATCTTTGAATTTTGATATTTTTGTTTATGAAAATATTGGTTTTTTAAATAGCAAAGTTAATAATCTATATTGTCCATTGAGTGACACTTTATGCAGAGAAAGATTAAAATTATCGAAATGGACTTATATTTAAAGTTATTCTGTTTTTGCTCTTTTTGAATTGGAAATTCACTATTTAATCGATTTTTTTGTCATTTATTTATAAAAATTATCGATTTTCTATATATTTTGATTTTTAATTATTTCTCCTCGGTTATCTTAATTTCTATTTATTTTCTTTATCATGAAATTATTTCTTATAGATTCAAATAGAGAATAACAAACAGACCTGGGAGCTTGAGCAATTGAAGGCTTTGCACGAGGATCATGAAGAAATGAAAAATATAGATGAAGATGATATGCTTTACATTTATGGCGAATACGATCCGGCAGCGGCTCAAAGAGAAGAATTGGAAAAGCTGCGCAAAGAGGAAGAAATGGAGCAGCTGAAAAGACAGCGAGAAGAAGAGGAAAACATTAAACGAGAGAAAGAAAAGGCAATGGCCCAAGCATGGGCTCAAGAACAACACAGAAATGCTTTGAAACGAAAATCGGAAAGTGTTGTTCATAATGAATCGTACAATTTTGACAATACCGAGTCCGTCACTAGGAGTCCGAAACAGAGAAAGGTTTGTCATTGTCGTCTTTTGAATTTCTCTCCATATTCTTGTCAGTGATCAATAATCAATAACTTTACTCATAGATCATAATTCCTCGAATGGAACTGCCAGATGAAGCCATCACAACAGCCAAAACGATCCTTACGTATAATAACAACAATGACGAAGATCAACCTCTACACTCTTCGAGTTCCAGCTCTATGGTGATCGATAGCATTTCCGTTCGAAACAGGAAAATGAAAAATATTTCCAAATACTCTCCTGTAGAATTTGATATCGATTTTGTGATGATTTAAACTTGTTATTTTTAGGATTGGGAGAACACCGATCCGAATTCTGGTTATCAGAGCAATTCTTCTCTGATTCATAGTATTTCCAGCTTTTCACCTTCCAAAACCGGTTCAATGGTAATTATTAATTTTGTTAACAATTTCGCTTTCTACCACAAACGAGTATCTTTTTAAAAAGTAGTTTTCATGAAACCAATCTCAAATGATTTTTCGATGAACCATTCATTGAAACAAGAAAAAACTGATCTGTCCTCTGTTAAATAAAAACTCTTAAAGAATTTTTATCGAGCATAATTTTTCTGTACTTCTAATATTTTACCAATAAAAACAAATCAATCAATTGTTAAAATTAGTGTCATTTCGTGCTTTGTTGAATCTATCCTTTAAAGTACCCAGACTTGTTTTACTGTACCAAATATCGAACCGGTTTTTGGGCTTTTCGGCCTTTTAAGATCTTTTCTTACTGATATTGTATTTCTAACATCGTTTTATCTAATATTTATAGATTTATGTAATAAAATTATGTATTGAGGTATAAAGTAATTTATTAAAATATTTCTCAATTATAATAAAATAATTCGTGATACAGGAAAATCTATAAGGAAAAAATTAAAATTCTTAAAATAGATTATTAAAATTTTATTCTGATTATCATATACTTGGTTTTCTCTAACTTTATGATATTGGGGAACATGTACAATAATAATAAAACGTTAGATCAGTTAATTATTGTTTTTTCCAGATTATGGGTGGCAAACTAAGTGAAAATACTCAAAGACCATTCCCGCAACCAAAACGCCTTGGACGCCCTCCGTGGAAAAATATAAGACCTGTAGATTTTAATTTGAATTTTCAATGATTTTTTTATCAATTTTTACAGGATGCAAATGCTAATGGGTTGAAAAGAAAATTTTCGCCAACGAAACGCTACGGTAGACTGTCTCATAAAAGTTTTCAAATGGTAATATTTTTTGATATTAAAATTAATATTTCTCGATAATTTTTTACACAGGCTAAGGATAAAATGGAATGCAACGCTGCCGTTCAAAGAAAATTATCACTACCATCTCAAAACATGGACTGTAGATTTCAGAATATTGATAATATGGTTACTATTGATTTTTTTTTATTAGTTAATTTTAATTAACAAATCGATTCTGTAATGAAAATAAAAATCATTTTTTATTAAAATATTTTATTTTAAATTCGATCAAATTGTCAAAATTTTAATTAAAAATTCATTTAAAATTTTAAAAAATTCATTTAAAAAAAATTATGATTATTATTATTCATTTAAAAATTTTTTGAAAAAAATATTATTGATTAGACTGGTGGTACATCGCAAAATATTGATGATTTTAATGACGAAATGTCATTGAAGAAAAAACGCGGTCGACCTTCCATGACCGACGGGAAAGTATGAGCATTGTTTTCTTTTTTTTGTCTATAGATTTCTGTGGTTTCTTGTTTTAAGAAGCGAATGGCTCTGGATGAAAAAGGTCGAAATCGAAGCTGTTCTGATTCACAAACCCATTCCAGTGCAATCAATAAGAAAAATTCATTTAAAATTCCAGTCAAAACTTTGGGCGGGGAACATAAATTGTTCTCGGCACCACTTCTCTTGTTGAAAACAAAGCTCGTTTTTGTGGTGACACGAAAAATCGAGGACAATAAAGGTTGGTTTGTTGATGACTTTTGGGATATTTTTGAATATTTTATGCGTTGATGTTCTTTCATTTTAGGAAATACATATACACAAAACCTCACGTATCCTATCGAATGTAACGAAAGTTTTAATGAAATTGCTTCAAAATTGTCTTCATTCGCAGTGAGCAACGCTGGGAAGAATTAATGCATTGTCTTACTGAAAATCGTTTTGTAAAGGAGATTTTAATTGATTAGATTTCGTATGTTTTATACAAAATAAAATTATGTAATGTTCAGATTTTTATTTTACTTATTGCCTTGATAGTCCGCTTTTTTGAGAAATGAAATTTTATTTAAATTGAAAAATAAATGAAATAACTTATGTGGTTGGTTTATTTGCTATTCTTTTAAGTGAGAGCATCTATTGCCTTATGGAATGAGACATTATCCATAACTAGGCACATTGGGATTGCTTGAGATACCGTTACTTAAGAAGTCCATTTTTATTTTAATTTGAATATGGAAAAATATTACTCAAGTACACGTTAGAAACTGTTTCATGAAATTGGTAATCTGTTAACAATGAAAAAATAATTTGGTATCAATATATTTGAAAATCAATTTTGTTTGCAAACAGCTTACAGACAAACTTCAGCCCATAAAATGGAAAATAAGGTACATTAAAAAAAAATTATGTTGGATTAGACAATCCATCTTGTTTTATGAATGGATTTTATGAGGGTTGTATTGTATTTGTTCTGTACTATTTCCAGAAATGGGGTGGAATGTTTTCGGTGTACAGTGATCCATAGAAAGTTAATTTCTCAAGTGACAAAAGTTTGATGTAGGAGTGTACTTCAAATTTCTATTCCCTAATAAAAGTATGAATAAGAAATCTATTTTTATCTGTGTATTTTATTTACGTTCTTTGGATTACTTATTAAAGTGATTTTACTAATGTTGAACTCTCGAAAATGTTTACCAGAGTTAATTGTCGATAATTAATATTTTTTGTTTATCTTAATTTGCTATTAGGAATTCAAATTATTAAATAATTTTAATGCCTCGAAATTTTTATTCAAACAATATGTGAAAAGTGATTATAAACCAGAGTTATAACCAAAACAAAACATGTATCAATAGCCAAATCCTTAAACATTTCGAAGAATACTATTGCTTCTATAAGAAAAAACGATTTCGGACTACAACTAGAATTGAAATCTGAAAAAGAACCGGACGTTCAAAGGTATTAAATAATATAATGGACAGATGGTTAACTTTGTTCAAAAGAATTATTATATAAACATGGAGTGAAGTACGTCTGAATGTTTTATCTGACAACGAAAAATATCCAAATTTGACAAATATTAGCTTGTCGCAAATTCATCAAATATTAAAAAGGAACAAATTAACTTACAAAACACTGGACAAAATACCCATCGGATGAAATACTACATCAGTGATCGAAGCTAGGTATAATAAAGAACGTTTATCCGAAACGAAAATAATAAATGCTTAAAAATATTTCATTTTGTTTAATAATAAATAATAATCATTTAAGTAATTCAAAATTACCCATTTTGCATATAAAAAAATAAACATTTATTTTGCATGATTAAATAATTAATTACTCAGGTCAGATGAATACGTTAAGGTTGAGCTGAATAATTGAAACTCTCGGCTCTCCATTTGTTAATGGATAAGAGGAGATGCAGACAACCGAATGAAAATGGAATTAATTACTTTTCTCTATTTAGTCGAATACATTCAAGCTGAGGTCTCAGTAAACTTCCGGTGCTCCATTAGTAAATGAGATAAGGAGAGATGAAAAGAAGATTAGTTATTTACCTCAGTTGAATGAGTTTGATCTGAATTTTATTAAAATTTTCTGGTTGTTACTCAATTAATATTATCATGGTTCGACTAACTAGAAGCAAAATTTACGGTCCAGGTGATCGGAATTTTTAAAACAATCACTCATCAATTGTCAAATTTATTACTTTCACTGCAAATAATAATGTACATTATTTTAAAACTTAAAATTTTCTGATTTATGAAAATTATAATCTCAACGATAAATGGAAAGAAAGCTAGTTCCAATATATAACAAACCAAAATTTTCAAAATATTTAATCAATTATGTTAATATTTTTATTTTAAAGTCCAAAAACAGATAAATAAATATAATTAATCCAACAAGTTTCAAAATAAATACAACATTCATTTATAAAATGCAATAACAGAAAAACACAGGACTATTTTGAAGACAACACATTTATATCATTAGAAATGGACTTTGATTAAATGAAATCATAAATCTTCTCGATTGAATAATAAATCGTTCTCATCACGACGACTTCCAACAAAAATCTGGTATTTATTAAGCATTTCTAATTTAGAAAGAACACCATCCTAAATACAATACAAAAGAGTGAGAATATAAATATTTTAAAATATAATACATTGTGGATCATTTAGATAAATTATTTTTATTTAAATATCGATTATTTACCTTATCAACATCTGCCAGATTGAATAAATGGCTAGTTTCTGCATCAACACGATTATAAGTTTCAGGTAAAAGCCAATTTTGAACCTCTTCCACATCCATAACACCATCCTTATTCAAATCTCTGTCTATTCCGAAATTTCGTCTTTCATTACGAATCCATTCTTCCTTAACCTCTTTTCCCTCAGGAAAAAGATCATCTACATAATGAATATAAATATAGAAATTCGAATTATTTAATATAACATGGATAAAAGAAGAGTAATAATCATAGACTTATTATGAAAACAAAACTTGAGAATATCTTTTGAAATTATTTTTTTAAAATGACATGCTAGAACTGTCTCCACTTACTTAAATATTCATTGATATCTATCACCGAATCGTTATTTAAGTCCATTCCCTCCAAAGATTCCTGAAAATAAAAAAATAACGACCTTGTTTTAAAAATTAATACTTTATAAAAAAAATTGTGATTAATAAATGAATTCAAATCCTTGGATCAAAAAGTATATTATCTTGGCTTTTAAAGAGCTATTATCAATCGCTGATGATCGACCTGAACGACACTGGTTTTCAATGATGTGTCTCCAGAATAGAAGCGTTTGAACTATTATTATTATTTATCAATAAATATAAAATATTAATCGATATTTTATAATATTTTTGATTTAAAGTTAGTATTACGAAATGAAAAATATATTATTATTAGTATTATATATGAAAAAGCGACAAAACTTTTCTCTCAAACTAATATATTTAGTTTCTGGTATAATCATTGATAATTTTCAACTAAATTAGAAAGAATATTCAAAATAAAAAATTAAACTAAAATTAGAATGTTTTTTTTAATTATATAATTAAATTAAGACCAAATGCTGAAAACCTATCAAAATTATTTTATATTATAAATATTATTATTATTAAAATAAATTATTTAAAATAATTCTATGTTAAAATACATTTTAGTCTACAATACTAAATATTTTCATGAACTACTGATGAGGTCATTGGTTGAATTTTACGTTTATTTCGTATAAGATATTCATTTTCTTATTTTATGAAAGAAAAAAGGCAACAAAAGGTAATCAATCAAAAAGTTATTTTGACATTGATAATAAAGCTTATAAAATAATAATGGATGTTAAATTTAGAGTTCACATTATTGATTAACTAATAATCGAAAAATTAATCAATTAAAAATAATTAATAAAATAACCAGTGAAATCAACGATCGCATGTCATTAAATTCTTCTGGATGCAGAAATCTGAATAATTCAGATTTGTTCAATAACGTATCGTTATCTAAATCTGCAACGAGCCATCTTCGCTCCTCAGTGCTCATTAATTTTGTGAGTTCTGGAGATTTTCCTGTAAAGAAACAAATAAATATTCATAATAGCGAAAGCAAAATTAACAATATAGAATCGTAAACACTCTTTCAGTTATTTATTGAATAATTTTCCAAGAAAAACTTGAATAATTTTATTTGAAGACCAATTTTTTTTCTAGAAACTCACCAAATTCAGATTACAAATCCACTACAAATTTAAGTCAACATTTTTAAGAGATCTTCAAAAATAAAAATATAATTTTTCTTTAAATATGTTCAATTTTCCCTAAATTTGCAACTGCTATGTAAAATAAAATCAGTTTGGAAATATCAATTTTTAAGTAATAATTTTCAATCAATATTGTAAATAATAATATTTGGGAAGATGTTTAGTGTTCAGAAAAAAAACTAAGGGAGGAATGAAAAAATGATATAGTATATCTTAATAAATATGGCAAATCTAAAATTATTGAAACTAAAACAATATACACAATGTTCTATTAAATCAAAACATCAAATATAATAACTGATCATAAGCGAGAACTGGTTCAAAAAGAATTTTGACTAGACGACGAGATCCTTCTGATTTGCAGTCACTTTTTAACATTGTAGTTGCGCATGGTTAATTTAATTAAATCTTTTTTTCTGTTCTTATTTCTCCTCTATTGATCTTTGGTAAAATAATATGGCCTAATTGATTTAAGTAATCAATTATGGCGTTGGATTAATTCTCAAAACCTAATTCGGCAAGTGAATAATTTTTACTATCATATCACAGGAAATTATTTTTCTTGCCACTCTTTTATATTATTAGAAGACCTTATTATTTATTTCATTTTATTAATTATTTGACACTTATTTAATTGGAGTTCGTATTAAAAAATATTGATAAACAATAACGGTATATATTTATTTATTATAATATTTATAATTTATAAATAGATATTGGTTTCGAATAAATAAGTGGTTGTCCAATGCTCCTTTCTATTTTTATTTGTAAAATGTTTTAAGGTAGTTGCATGTGCTGAAGGAAAGATATTGTTCAATAAGTCAACATTAGCCTCTGATTAATCTGTGTAATATTTCGTGGAAGAAAAACGTTTATTTAATTATTCATATTATATAAGACATTGAAACAGGATATATATTTAATTACACGCCAATGTTTTAAGTTAAAAAATAAAAACAAAATATCATGTTGATCTTTACTGTGATCAGTTAAAAACATTAACCAAAATTGATATCGGGAAGACCATTGTGTTTTAGAATGAAAATGCTAGATCTCACTTATTTTCGAGGTTCCGACAAAGATTGAATTAAAGATGCATCACAGTTGGGAATTAATCATGTATACATCGTGTAGCTCGAACATGATTCCACCAGATTATCATTTATTTGGATTTAAGTATTAGAACTCTCTAAATGGAGTAAAACCCAGTTCTATGCAGAAATGTAAAGAATTTTTAAAGTAGATTTGTCAGTGATATAGATATAATGAATCTACCTGAAAAATGAGGAAGAGTGTCAAATCTACATGTGTAGTTTAAATAAATGCTTCTATTCTATTTTTATCGTTCATTTTCAATGTTTACATAATACTAAAATGATTCTCCTCACACAATATAAGGAATATATTTCTCAATTATATTTCAGCAGTTAAACACAGTTGAGGTTTTGATTATAAATCTGATTTTCATTACCACATTCTTAGGATTAATATAAAAGCCCTGTTGCTAATGAATAAGCCATTCAAATCATTTCAATAAAAAAATTAAATTAGATAAAAACAATTTAAATTAATTTTATTAAATTATTTTATTATACTTGGGTGAATCAAAAAGTAAAGTTACAAAGTTTTAAATTTTTTTCATAGATAAGCAGCAAACCATAATACGTTTTAACCTTTAAAAATACGAAATATTGATTAAAGGAATATTTTTATATCAAATATCGTATTTGTTTCACAGATAATTCAAAAGTCACAATCCGAAATTTTAAATCAACAAATAATGACGAAATTTACATGTAACATCTTTCATAATTAAATCTTACTTTCATTATATGTTTTAGAAACATAATGCTTAAAATCAATCTTATCCTTGTCTTTCGGACAAAGATCTGCCCACTGACCGTCAACATCCTCTGATAATATATTGTCAAATACAGCTTTAATCCATTTTTTCATCTCCTCTATTTCAATAAAACCATTTCCACTGAGATCCATTTTATCGATAATTTCACTAAAATAATATAATTAATAGTTATTCAGAAATGTAAAGAAAATTATTGAAAATTTTGATTTTTCATACCTGAACTTTTCCTTACTTTCTTCAGGAGACATTTTGCTAAATCTTTCTGCTTCACTTCTTCCTAAGATGGCAGTATGATCATAATTATAGTCATCATTAATTGTGTTATGCAGTAGATCCTGTAAACATTATTATTCATCAATTTTTATAAAAAATTACATCATGATCATTTTGACTACCAGTTAATTTAATTCTGATAATTACAATAATAAAACATGAAAATAATAAATTCATTGATTAAAATCAGAAATTTATTGACTTTATTGAGTGAATCTTAAATATTGATAGTCGCGGACAAATCAATTTTTCAATTTTAAACAAAACAAATTATTAATAATTGCCCAATATTTCTCGATCAAAAAAAAACCAAAAAAGTAAATAATTCATTTTTAATTTTCTAGTGTAGGATGTTTAATTTTTTAAAATATTGTTTTACTTTATAAATGAGTTTTACAAAAACGAATATTTCAATTTAATGACCATTCGGTTAGACAATTTTTATAATTTTTTTTATTATTTAGGCTATATTATGGTAATTCAATTGTACCGAAATGTAAATGAAACCTGTAAAAAGCAGGAAATTAACTAGTGAATTATTGATTAAATTTATATGTACAAAAAATGAAATACAGAAAATAAAAATTCTTTGGGAAGAATAAAATGTTATAATAAACAAAAGGAAATCAGAAAGGGATGCAGGCGTTGGAAAGTTATACTACTACATGACAACACCCGTCTTCATGTTGCTAAAATTGTTAAAGACAAATTAAAAAACCTGAAGTTGGATTTCCCTCGCTGCACTCACCGAACATTACTTTGTATGATTAACAGTTGTTCCGATCCATTTCACACGGTCTATCTGAGTATAACTTCAAGAATTATGAAGATGTTCAAAAATTGTTAGATGATTGGATTTCGTCGAAACATCATCAATTTTTCTATGACGGATTCATAAATTGGTCAAATTTTTGGAAAATGTTGTCATGAACAATAGAAATTATTATAAAAAAATTTCATGTTACTTTTCTTTTGTCATTGATTTCATAAGCTCTAAAAAACGACGGATTTTACGATATTGCTTTTTTATTTTAAAAGGAATATAAATATTAAGTAACCATGAAACGAAAAAAACATTTATTCAAAATATTACACAACGTTAATAATAACTTTTTTCCTTTTTTCAGGAAGCTGATGAATCCCTCCATAAAAGAAATCGCAACTTTGATGGTTGTCCAATCAGTGATCGAATGATTGGAAGCGCTTCTCGAAAAGTGATTGTACTTTCTACCAAAACAGACGGTACTCCGAAGGAATGCAGTCTGTTGAATAAGCCACATGTGGTAGCACTTCTCATTGAAGCAACTCTTATGATTCCTGGACTCGTTTGTTGACGTGTAGCGGGACGTTGACATGCATCAAAATTACTTTATTCTGCATTTTCTCATATTTTGCTCTTTTTTGTGCGATGTCGGATCAGAAGTATTAACTTTTCGATACAACTCCCCTGAAACCGTTTCACCTTTCTTTAGCAACTCATGATGGATCAAACCCTTTTGGTCCTACCAGATGCTTAGGAGAGCCTTTTATTTCATGGATATTTCTTTAAGATGTTGTTTAGGAGGCCTGTCCGGGATCGCAAATTGCTTTTCTGTGCTCAGGATTTTTGAAAGAAATCCACTTTCTGTCACTCATAATAATTCAGTGCAGGAAATTTTTCTTGTTGAGCAAGAAAAATTTCACTTTACGTTTTTCCATGTATTTCATCTTAAGCTCGTGTAATACCCATCTTTCTACTTCATTTACCTTTTTCATGTGTTTTAGAGGTTGGCTAATTGAAGATTGAAAAGCATTTAATAACTTAGTTTGAGTTTGGCACGGGTCTTCAACCACCAATGGTTTCAGGTCTTGATCTTCAAACAATTTTGTTTGTCCTTGGTGCTCTTTATCTTCCACCTTTAATTCGCTATTTCAGAAACCAGCAAGTCATTTTTGCAAGCGGCTTTTGATTGAGCACTGTCCCCGTAAGCCCCAATAAGGACTCTGTGAGTTCTACTGCAGTGTTAAGATCCTAAGTTGATGGATAAAAAAGGATGTTAAAGGTCGGAGCGTGTATGTGACTCAGGTCTCAACGGTTGAAGGTTGCTTTTGCTCGTGTTCGACTTTAATTAAAATTCACTGAGAAAACAAATTTTTGATTCAATAATTTTATTCAAATCGTTATCAAATTACAATGATTGAGACAATTCTGACCGATTTTTGTTTGGCTTTTTATTTTTTGTT
>JBBMKC010024198.1:0-18617 GCA_037834085.1 Bipalium vagum | reverse complement strand
TTATAATTTTTATAGTATACATTTTTTGTTGATTATAATTTATTTTATAAGCATTTTTGTAATATTATGTTAACTATTTATATAATTTAGAAATATATAATATTTTGCAGACATGATGGTAAGCTTGTACATTGTAATTTTTAGAGAAATAAATATTTTTATTGTGTTAAACTATTATTTTTCTTTTATTAAAGACTCCGTCGTTACAATGAAACAGGTTTTTTATTTCTATTGGCAATACGTATTTGGAATTTTTGATCAAATGTTTAAACATATTTCAACAAGCGTAGTTAGTCATTATATTAATTAAAACAAAAATTCTCATAAATTTTAATTTTCATAATTTTCTGAAAATTAATTAAACATAACAATTAAAGAATAATAGTTAAAATCAATAATTAAAACATTTTAACAAAAAATAAATCAATTTAAAATTGATTTATTGAATTTTTATAATAAATGTAATGTTTTTTTAAAAATAATAATTTTAACATAAAAAATAATATAAAACAAAAACATAATTTTAATAAAATAATAATTAGAAAAAGTTTTGAACATGTGAAGACGTTAACACTTTGAGGAAATTAATTATTGAACGGGAAATTTGTTCATAAATTAAATTTAATTATTAATAAAACACGTTTGTAAATGTTTTTTCTCTTTTTTATTCTTGTGGTAAATAAAATTGACACAGCAAAAATGAGAAAATAATTAATAAAAAAGATAAAATTGGGTAAGGACAATGAAAAATCTTTGATAAAACGTTATCATTAGAGAAGGTCATTGGAGAAAGAATTAAGAAAAATTCCCGTAAAAATGTTAAGGCTGAGGACTCATATGGCTTTCTTTTCATTTTATAGTTTGAAAAATTGTTTCGTCTGAAAAAGTTTCTTGCAAAAGCATTAGAATAAAAAAATAATAAAAAAAAGTAAAAATACATTAAATAAAAAAAATTAACTTTTTTTTATAAAAATATAATATTAAATATAAAGCAAATAATGAATATAATAATTATAAGTGATTTTTATTGGCTTGAGGTCAATATTGGAGCTGAGTTTTTGGCAGACCAAAGCAGAACGTGGTCTGAGGATTAAGGTCAGTCTTCCCACTACAGACGATCACTTGTAGCAAATTGAAAGGTTTCAAAGAAAAGTTTATTTACATAGTAGTGGTCATTTATAAATCTATAAGTTTTATATTAAGATCATCAGGGTTATATAAAAACCATTCAATTTTTATATATTTCACAAAAGATAAATCTTCTAAGTTTCGGGATCTTTGTTTTCTCGGATAAAAGTTACCATTGTTATCCTTTTGCTCACATAATCTAAAATTCACCCTAAAGTCTTTTGAAAAGTTGTTCCTTATGTTCTATTATCGTTATTTCTTTCCATGAAACATTAAGAAAAGGTTAACGTACACCATTGAACTTCGACCATGGGACTGACCCCAGGTTTATCATAAAATTATAATAAAATTGTTTATTTGGTTGTTTGATTAACATTGTCGGTTTGAATACACGTTGTTTCAATCCACGAATTACCATGATAGGTGACTCATATTTCGCCATTAGGATTACAACTGGAATTTTAGTATCAAAATTAACCGACATATTATTGATTTCATATAAAATTTAAATGTTGAATATTACACTTATACTTGAAGCAAAATTTGTTAGATTTGCATCAGAATCATCAGCGATGTTAACTTTCCTTCTTGTTATGAGATTTACCGGACACCCTTCAGACTAAATATAACATGTTTTGTATTTTTATAAACAAAATATAATCATTTATTTATGGCGTACTCCTCACATTTTGACTTCAAGAATTCTTTTGGACTAATTTTGCTGGTGGGCACTATCCTTCAAGAGTGTGCCCACCAATTTGCTTCAGACAAATTTCTTAGTACAGATCGGAAGAAATAATATTGTGAAAACCTCGGTCAATGCAGTAACTTTCAACAGACTTTATCAATGACTGCTTCCTTAGTAAAGAGGTGGCGGTCGGGCAATGTTTTGTTTACAAAAAAATTTTTTTAGTTTCAAGTCGTCCATTCAAAGTAATTGTTGGCAATAAATTTCAAAGGTTATTGTCTGATTTTCCTGACGCAATTCATAATTAGCACTTCTTAGTTCCACCAAAAGCTAAATGTTTTCGGGAATTAAGATCGGGTTTTGTTTGCTGATTGAACTATTTTTTCTTATGAATTAAACTGATGTACAGGGACCATTTTTCATCATCGGTTACAATGCATGATAAGACCTGATTTTTGCAATTTTCATATTTCATGCAAATACCGATAAGCCTGTCTTCATCAATGCCAATATCATTAGCTAATTCGTTTCACAGCATTTGACGTAAGTAGTGTTTATTTGGATTGGATTTTCTTCTGGGACGTAGTACATTAAACCAATCGAAATTGTTCTCTATAAATCTAGAAGCCATCTAAACGCGGCGGTCGATTCATAAAAGCAGCCTTTCTACAAACGGAAGGTAGTTGATCGACCTTGAAGAATTTACTTCTCGAAAAACCAAAAAACTTTATTTTTATAAGCTTAATTAAAATTATTTTTAATCAATAGACTTGAAAATATTGATTGATTGATTACTATTAAAAATTGTTTATTATTGTTTGTTTAGTAAAATTAAACAGTTCACCGGTATTTCTTCAGCAATCCAATACTTTGATAGAATATTTTCTCGAAAGACTTTCTTCATCATACTTCATCATACTGTTATTATTAACATTTTGATTTGGGGACAAATGCTTTTAAAATTGATTAAACTTATCAATTTATCCCGTTAAATAAATAAAATTATTACCACATGTAACTTGTAACATATTAAAATAGACACCATCATTGAAAAAATATTATTAAAAGTTTTAAAAATGAATTTACGAGACTTTTATTAAACGAAGAATAAAATTGGACTTTATATTTTGTTAATATTCACTTAATATTCATGAACAGAATATAAAATTATAAATAATAATATTTTATTATTATTATTATTATTATTATTATTATTAATGAATATTTAATTAGTTCATTTTAATTTTTTCTAAAATTCATAATAAAATTAAAATTTTCTAAATGTTACCAAGAAAAACTGAAACAATTTCCCAATACTTTACTCACCTCACGATTTGTATGCCCAAGGGAGTCTGACTTGGACTTCATAATGAATAGACCCTTTTGGTCAACAATTTTATAATGGACAATGAATATCTTCAGGGACAATAGACATTCCAAACATTTTCACAAGTACGAACCTATTATCTAAATCTTTCAGTGTCTGATTACAATTTATAAGTAGTCAATATTTAACCAAAATTAAAGACTAATTTTTTTTATTAGCTGTCGGTTCGAGAATATTATTTGTAAAAAAGGAATGAAATTAAATGCCAGATATTTAGGACTTACACAGATAGAGTTAAATGTCTTCCGTAATCATGGAGTTCACTGTCATCATTGATCACCATTTTATTGAGTCTGTTGATATTTTCTTTTGCAAAGACATTATTTTTGGTTTCGGACTTAACTACTGTCCCTTTCTGTTGTTTTTTTATAACATATCCATTTTCATCCGATCTGATGATAGACTTGAAAAACCCTTAGCTGTTGGCACTGGGGAGAAGAATTCCATTCATGGTGACTCGCGTTACCTTATCTGCAGCTTGTGTGGCACCCATTTACCGCAACGGTTCATCTTTCCAAAGGTGTACAAGTGATCAGCAATGGTTGAATGATGACATCCGAACTTCTCCACAAGTTCTCTTGTAGTTTGTGTTGGATCTAATTCGATGTAATCCATAAGTATCTGATTATCAACCTTTTCCTGGACGTTTTCCATGCACTTCGTCTTCCAGGATTTCATTACTATTTTTGAAACGATGAAACCAACGTTGGCACTGTCGTAATGAGAAACATCATTGCCGAATACATTGGATATATTATGTTGAGATTCAGATGCATTTTTTCATAATTTGAAATCATTAAGCAGGCAAGTACGTATACCATAGTTTTTATCATTCAAGTTTGATCCAAAAGGTTTTAAAAATTTAAATAAATGTGCTTTAGAATAAATACAAATATATTAGATAAACAAATTATTTTTTTACAAAGCATTTTACAATTTATATAACCGACATTTTCATTCCGACAACCTGTTATTTGTTTCATATATGTGTTGTTGATAATTCACTATATTTAGGAGCTATTTACAATATGATAATGACCGTCAAAATCAATATCTGCATGAAGATTAACGCGCATTGTTGATGTGAGATTTCAAATCGGATCTAAATTCTGGTCAATACAGGCGGTCATCAATGAACGTTTTGGAAAGGATATTATACTTCTTCGGACCGCATATAACTGGCTTACCAAGTTCAGTAGTGGTAGATTTAATATCGAAAATCAGCCTAAAGAGGATCAATTGTCATTCATTGACAAAGACCTTTTGCATGCTTGTGTCGAAAAAGATTATTAAGTGGGATTTCTAAAAATTTTTGTGTCAGCACACCGCTTACTTACGTCATTTGAAGGAGATTTGAAAGGAATAGTTTGATATCCTTCAAAGTAGGCATTATCCAAATGGTAAAATAAATCTATTTTTTATTTAAATATTTGCGTAAGATTTTCAAAGGTTTGCAAAAATCCAAGAATGTCTCAATTGATACTTCCTGGAGTTAGAGTTGTTCAGAAACAATGATATATATGTGTTCAAGGTATATATGTGTCTATCTTCAGACTACGTCTACATAAGGACAAAGAGCACCTGAGGTAGCCTCGATACCTACTCAATATTCTCATCATCAAAATGTTTTCTTTACTTGAAATCACAGGACTGACTTGAAGATCAATGTTTTAGATCTAATCGTTACTATCTTATCTGTCGTACAATCTACGGAATCGTTTCTACATTAAGAGTTATGGCCACTTGAAAAAATGATCATACATTGTGGTATTATAGAATATTAATTTACCGGAATTCGAATTATCACCGAAATGATGTCTTTACATTTACACTTCACAAGAAAATAATAAAAAATAAACATTTCAGTCTTATTAAAGTTCCAATACAGTACGTTAACTAATATAGCGAACAGAAGAATTACGAAGGTAAAAAAACCATTTCCCTACCTTTAACATAGAGATCCAATTACAATAAACATAAGCAAATACTATTTTAGTCTTTAATAATTGATGAAACATCCTTTAGCCTTGAAAACTTCCACAAATCTTACTGACATGGAATGGCCTAATTAGACAGCCATTGTTTTAGGATCTGATTACATAAAGTTTCCAAGATATGTAGCTTCAATTGGCCTCCATTATACATAAGGGACTTTTTCAGCAGCTGTAACGATGTTACTTGGACATTTAGTACCTTTAAATACCACTCAGTGTTGCACTTTTCTTTAGATTTCATAAATCTTAATCTGGTGTGGTCATTTGAAGTGAAGATTTCTCAAAAATAACAATGACAAGATGCTTAACTGTAGGGAAAAAGATATTTTCAATTGTCTTAACTCATCTTTCAACCTGTTGCTCCATCTCATGATGATATCATTTTGCTTTTGGACACTACCAAATATTGGCATTCATTCCCTACCTTGTCCAAACCCTTTAAAGATACGATCTTTGAGAAAATGCACAATTTTTTGCAAAAGATGATTGTTAGCTACGGCTATTTCATGTTCGATGTCTGAAATCATAAAAAATAAATACGCTTTTAAAATGTATTTTAAAACAACTTATCCGCCGACAACCGGATTATTTAAACAACAAATGATTTTGAATTAATTTTTTAATATTATTAATAATCCTCACATCTCCCTCCTTTAAGAAACTTCTTAATCTTTTCCACATTTCTTTGAATTAATTTTCCTTTTGATTTTGTAGTTTGTATCTCCGATCGTGTATCTTTCTTATGACCTGGAATGGACCTTCGAATCTGCCACTGTCTTTTGTTCTATTTTCGATCTTGACCAGTACTTCGTCATTGTTGGAAAATTTTCTTCTTGTTCTCCCCTGACTTCTTTCGATTCCCGTGGTCTCCTCTGTCTCTGCTTCTCTGATCCATCTGTCTCTATTGATGCTTCTTCCAAACACGACCTCGGCTGGACTGACTCCGATTGTCTTCTGCACCGTAGCATTTAATACAAACTCTACTTCGGGAAGGATACTAGCCCAATCGGTTACTTTTCTTTCTTTCATTGTTGAGTTTAAGAATTCACAAATCGTACAAAATTGTTTTTTTATTACTCCATTGGCTTGGTGGCGATACGAGCTGGACATGAAGATTCCAATTCTGGCCTCCTGGAGCGAGTTCTTGATTCAAATGATTTGCCACAATTCACGTGGATTTCTTTTGGTGCTCCGAAACGTAGTACCCATTTATCTCTAATTGTATACCATATTGTATCCTCATCCTGTCTAGTCGCCGCTGTTAGAGAGATGCATTTACTAAATTGGTCGATAATTCCAACTATGTACTTCTGCCGAAACCGCGTTTCTTTCAGTGGGCCACATACACCCTCCATTCCAAAAATAACCGAACTTTAAAAAAAAAGCAACCAGTATTTATTTTGAAAAAAATAATTTTTATTAATCAATGTAATCGTCTTTTGCATCGATACACAAATTTGCACGCACTAACAAGTTGTCAAACGACTTCTCTATGTACTTTTTGGTAATGATTTTTAGGACATCGGTCACCGTACTTTTGATGGCCTCAAGCGACTCGTGAAGCTTTCCTTTGATCGTCAAATGAAGCTTGGGGAACAGATAGTAGTCGCACAGAGCGAGATCAGGTGAATAGGGTGAATGTTTCAAAGCAATAATCTGATTTTTGACCAAAAAGTCAGTCACAACTCTTGAACGATGTGAAGGTGCATTATCGTGCAAAAGAGTCCAACTGCCGTTTTCTCGATATTCTGGCCGAACACGACAAATTCTTGCCAGCAATCGCTTCATGACATCTAAGTAAAAGTCTCCTGTAATTGTTTGGCCGAGTGGAACAAACTCTTTGTGGATAATTCCTTTGGAATCGTAAAAGCAAATCAGCATAACGTTCACTTTTGATTTTTTCAAACGAGATTTTTTCGCTTTCTCTCATCCGGCGATCTCCATTCAGCACTCTGCTGCTTTGTGTCGGGTTCATACCTAAAACAACACGTCTCGTCACCGGTAACAATCGTTTTCAAAAAGTTTGGGTCCTTCCGAGCACTTCTAATGATGTCTGTCATTTTTTGGTCTTCGGTGAGTTTGTGTGGAACAAACCTCGAATTAACGTTACGAAAACAAAATACCTCGGTCAAAATGCAGTATGCAGTTGTTTGAGGAATGCCTAATTCCATTTCAATCAATTTTACCGATGATTTTGTATCTTGTTCTTTTGCAACTCTTTCCTTTATTTGTCTGATTTCATTGCTGTCATGCTGCCATTTGTGAACTTCGTTTGTCGTTATTGTCAGTACCCGTGTCTTTATGTTTTCGGTTTTTGCCTCTTCGTGCACCATTTGAGAATGTGAACATATTCCACATTTTAACCTTGTCATTGCGTCTGCATTCATTTGACTGGCTCCCTGTCGGTATTCTAGTTTTATATCTAAGCCGCTTAAATAATTTATCCAAGTCTGGAACTGTGGAGTGATCGGTTTCTTTGACGTGATCATGAATAAAATGGCTTTGTGATCTGTCCTTAATATGAATCTTTTACCGTAAAGATAGTGTATGAAATGATTGCAGAAATAGTAAATTGATAAGAGTTCCTTTCGGGTAATGCAGTATCCTCTTTCGTGGGCGAACATTGCATGGGATCCATATGCAATACTCTTTCCTTACATTCACTGTCTTTCTGGGCCAGCACTGCTCCAATCGTATCAAAGCTGGCGTCCATATCTAGAATAAATTCTCCTCGTATGTCTGGGTAACTCAGCACGGGTGGATTGGTAAGGGGTGTTTTCATCTCTGAAAAGGCTTTATTGCACGCTTCTGTCCAAATTAGTTTCTCTTTGATCAGTTCACAAAGTTCCTCTCATGCTCTAGCCTTGTTTGCATAACCCTTGATGAATCGCCAATAATAGTTGCAAAGGCCAAGAAAACATCGGACATTTTTTCACACTTTGGGCGTTCAAATTTCTTTACATCATCGACTTTCGTACGGTCGGCTCTCACACCGTCATTGCTTATAATATGCCCCAAAAATTTTATTTCTTTTTGTATAAATAACCATTTGTCTGAGTTTATTCGTAGTCCTGCTGATTAAATTCTCACCAGCACTTGATTTAAGCGTTCGTAGTGTTCTTCTAGACCTTCAGAGTGTATTAGAATGTCATCTAGATACATGAAAGCTCCTCTCATGTCTCCCAGGATTTTGGTCATCAATTCTTGAAATGTACCTAGTGCTGCAGCGATTCCGAATTGTCCTACTTTCGTCGAGAATGCTGTCTTCTCCTTCGAATCTTCATCCAATTCTACCTGATAGTAAGCCTGACCGAGGTCGATAGAGCTGAAATAAACGGCTTCATTAAGTCTGTCCAACATCTCATCTACATTCGACATAGGGAAGGCCTGTCTTTCCGTTACGAGGTTTAGTCGTCGAAAATCTAGACAAAGTCTAATGTCCTTCTTTTCTTTCTTCCACATACATATCAGTGGTGTATTCAGGGCAGAGTTGCACTTTTTGATGATGTTATTCATATTTAAATTATCAATCGCTTCATTTATCTTGTCTTCAAAATGCGTAAGTTGCCTCCATGGCTTAACATTTATTGTGTTTCCTCTTGTAACTATTCTATGTTTAGGTAGACCTCTAAATTTATTGGTTGTCTAAACGGCTTGACATTGATTGGGTCTCCTTTCTTTTAGATTTCATGCTTCATGACGTGTGTTCGACTAATGTCCCATTTATCAGCCATGAATGCATCTCCGTATTTCTGAATGATTAATCTAAGCTTGTACCTCTTGTATCTATTGAGATCAAAGCTTTCTTGATTTTTTCGTCCGTTTGTATTAATCTTCCAAACTTTGGTTCAATTTTACAAAAATTTCCATTGAAGTCCCCACCATTGTCTTTTATCATATTTTCTCCGATTCTTATTGCTTCCGTTGTATAGCTGTATTCTGAACTATCTCCCTCAAGACGTATTTTATATCCGAATAACCTTTGAAAATCGATTCCTGCAATCATCCCTGGTACTACGTTTTCCACCACAATAAATTCTACTTCTCGGTACATTCATTCATTCCTAACCTTTATCTTTCCTAAGGTCGTCAGTTTTGTGTCATTTGCACAGCGTAATTGATCACTATTTCCATCCAGACTTATCTTCCGTAGTTTCTGAAAATATCTATTGCTCATAACACTTACGCCTGCCCCTGTGTCTAACAAGCAATCGAATTTTATTCCTTGAATTTCCACGATTGTGCTCGGTCGGCCTTGCATTCGATCGTATAAAATCCCGGCCACCTATGTATTCGGCATATTCTTGTTTTCAATCTGCTCCCTGTCCACGAAACTATCCCTTTTCACAAACCTGTATATCTTCTCCGCTATTTATCCAAACGATTCCGTTCGCCTTGGCGTCTCGGGAATCGTCTGATATAACGTTCCCACCAATTCCCCAACTAGTGGAGCCTTCTTGTTTGGGTATCTGTGCTCTACACTCTCGTGAACCTCCGACGTGATGTCCTCAGATCTGAAATCATTTTCGTCGTACATTGTATTAATCCCGTTTCTGTGGAACATTTTGGTTCATCCGTTATTGCCGTACCTCATCATTGTCGTTTCCTCCACTGACTGTCGCTGTCCGTTTCGATTCCATTTTGTATTCTGAAAATATTTACATGTCCTCCTTATGTGCCCCACTTTTCGTTCTGGGCATTCTCTGCTGACGTGTCCCACTTTATTACAGGACCAACATTCTATTCTTCTCCTTGTCGGACATTCCATAGCCATGTGACCAATACGGTTACAGTTAGTACAGCAAGCTGTTCGCTGCTCATAATATTTAAATTGAGGACGGCTTACGTTCTGGATATTTGTACTTCTCACCGCATCTCGGTAAGTTTTCACTGTTTCAATGGGTACCTGGTTGGAATTTTCGATTTTGCTCATCACCACGAATAATTCTTCGATTTCTTTCACTGTTGTGAGCTTCCGTAACTTAATTTCATTACCGATCCTTTTGTTGTTGATTGCTTTGATTATCATCTGTATTTTGAGCTGTTCTTCTAGCAGATCGTGGGACAGTGCTTTCTTAACCAGTTTGTCAATGTTCTTGAAAAATACCTGAATTGGTTCACTTTCTCTTCGGTAAGCCAGAAGTTTTTCCCAATCTGTCACCATGTCTGTTGGCCGAATGCCAGTCGTAGACGATCTTCATAGCCTGCAATTTTTCCGGATGTTTTAGCATATTCATCGACAATGTCTTCATCCAGCATACAATAAATCAATGATTCTCTTCTTTTGGATGGAATGTTCCTGGCTTCGAAATATCTGTGAGCTTGTGCAATGAATTTTTCCACATCATCTCCTCTACATAGCATCTTCGGCAATAATCGTTCAGCTATCGGGTCCGGTTGTGTGGTCGCGATGTAAAAACAATCAAACTCTTCCTTAAGCATTTATTAGGCACAAATTTGAAAACTGAATTTCTACCTGACTTTGTTAATTCAAACAAATCCTTTTAAATTCTATTCGTAGTTAATATATAATAAATAATAATAATAAATAAATTATAATAAAATAATAATAAATTATAATAAATATATATTAATTACAAATTCACGAAGACATTGATTTTCCTTATAATAATAATAATACTAATAATAATAAAATAATAATAATAATAATTCATTCTAGAACAAAATTTAAGTATAAAAAATTGATAAATGGAGCTTTAAACAAATGGAAAGTTTTGTCTGCACAACAATTTAAAGACTCCAATAAAGCAAAAGCAATAAGATAAACAGGTTTTAGGATCAAAACAGAAAATAAGATTTTACAAAATTATGCTGATTCTTCACTTAAGTCTCCATACGCCATCATTGTGGAAACAAATTTATTTGAAATAACAACCAAATGATTTGAGTCTTAAGAACATGGGTCATTAAATATGTTAATTTGGAAAATTAATATAATAAAGCAAACCAATGCCATAAGGTATCCCAATCACAATTCAACTGCAATACAAGTATGAGATTTTGTATCAATATTGTTCCTTTTTTATTTAGACAAAAAAATCTGCTTGTAATTGTAAAAATTTTAATTTAAAATTGTAAACCACAATCTGATGACATTAAAAGCTGAACACTGAAGAAAATGACACTTCAATAACATTCTATGACGAGAGATAATAAAAATGTCTCCAGCAAAATAAATTGAGAGTAACAATTCTAATGTTTCTAACTCCGGTTAATAATGCAGATGAAGAAATGAAGAAGAATCCAGTTCACTTAACCATAATAGAAAGCCGGACAACAAGATAAGTGGTCTCACACGATTTCGCTGGAGCCACGAGATTAAGTTTGTAATTTGAACGAAGGGTCACTGACAGTTTAAAAAGTAATTAAAAATTAAAAATAAAAAATAAAAACTTTACTTAAAAAAAATCACGCTTTCTGAAGATTTAAAGAAGCTTTCCATGAAAGAAGCTTTTAATATCATCAGAATAAAGTCGTTATTGTCCCTTTATTTCTCTCCGGGTAAAATACACCCAGTTATTATTTATTATTAATATTATTTTGAATTCCGGACTTTTTTTTCATATTCATTTATCTTTATGTTATCTGTCTCCTAATTAAAGTTGATCATAATCATTATCAAATAAGAAGCAATGTGAATTATCAATTATTTGACATGGGTACCAAATATCATCCATTAGGTTATTGGAAAGTCGTGAATTATTTTTTAATCTTCGAAAAGTTTATTTATCTATGGACAAAACAAATATCAGTCAGTTATACATGTCCCGTTTTGATTGATGACCTTTTCCAATCTTTAGTTGAGTTTTAAAATTAAACAAATGACTTGGTTCTATTGTCGAAAGATTGAGTAATGTGCTGTTTTAAACCAAATACAATGCAAGGAATTTTGAAGAGAAATAAATATCTGAAGGTCTGACGACACAAGATCAGGTGAGTATGACTGGTGTTTCATAGATAAAATCATTATGATGATTCTTTCGATAATGTCAGAAGTGGCTTTCTATCTACCTCAAGAAATGATGAAAACATTGAACAATTAAAGAAATTGTTGAAATTGATAGACGTAATAAATTAATAATGCTCGAAGAAAAAATTGAATCAATAGAAAATCGATTCGGATAATGTTGATTGAGGATTTATATAACATAAAGATATGTTCACGGTTTGTTCATCACAGCTTAACTCCTGAACAATTGCAACGTGGCCTTTTCAATATGACGACAGAGCATGCAATGGTGTTCAACGAGCTCTCATAAACCAAAAAAGTTATGGCTACAAAAATCAAAGACTAAAACGCTCCTGATCACGTGTTTTGATTCTATGGAATCATTTACAAAGAATTTCTACCTAATGATAAAACAGTCAATGGTGTTTATAACAAAGAATTGATGTCTGGGCTTTTGAAAAGAATTCGCAGAATTAGACCGCATTACAGTACTAAAGGAAGTTGGAGTTTACTGCAGGATAACTCACCTTCTCATAACTCAATAATCTAAACGAGCTTTCTGGCTGAAAAAAAGTTATGGTGATCAACCATCCACCACATACACCGGACTTATCTTCAACAGATTTCATGCTATTCCAAAAGTTGAAAGCCATACTAAAAGGAAGAAAGTTTCGCGATATTGAGGATATTCACACGAATTTTACAAGCAAACTGAAGGACGTCAACTTTTTTTTCTTATAAAAGATGTAATAAGTGTATTCAACTCAATGCTGACTACTTTGCCTAATGAAATATGATTAATTGTTGTCTTATGTACCTTTTGCCTTTGTACAGATAGAGTCTTGGAACTTTATTATCACACCATGCATTACTGAACAAAATTTTAAGATTAAGAAAGGCAATTGAAGAAATTCTTTCCTTTTTTGACTTTGAAATCAAGAAAAAGCCAATTCTTACTCTGAATTTCTTTTGGATGAAGAAGAACCATTTTATTTACCATTAAAGTTTTCCTAACTGTCAAAACAACATACTGACAACGCAGAAGACAGTCCTCATAATAAAAGATCCAGTATTAAAAGTATAAAATTGATATAATGAATTTTATTACTCGAATTAATATATTGATTAATATTATTGGCTGAATATTGATTTCTTTTATAATAATATTTATTACGAAAATATATAATGATATTATAATCAATATTAATATAATATTATTAATTAAACATCACTGGTATACTTTTTTTTATTTAAAACAGGTTTTTATAAAATGTAATTTTTATATTTTATTTCTCACTGAAAAATGTAGTCTAATTTTATTGGTTTTTTATTGTTTATATAACAAATCAATGGGAGCAATAGTTTAAAGATGAGAGAGTTAGGTTTTGTTTCGATTTTATTGTCAGCGGTGATTATCAGTAACAGGGATCAGGCAAAATCGGAAAACCAGGTGGCATTCACTGTTAAATCTTGCTTGAAACTAATTAAATATGAAATCATTGACGGTGGAAAATGCTCAAAAAACCTTAGCTTAACAAACTTTAATCCTTGCACCAGTACATCTCCTCGAAAATTTGTGAATTTCGCTGTAACGAACAAATGGTGTTTTCATCGCTTCAACAGAACTGCCGTTTGCTTTTACTACGGGGTCAACGATTTGAGCTGCTATTTATTCAGAGATTTTGAGCATCATTTTTCAACGGCCGAGGATTTCTATCCCATATTTTGTTGCAAAGGTAATTGTTTTAACGATTTTATAATTTATAGTTTAAGTAAATATTTTTGTTTTTAACTATTAGAAAATAATTAGATAGTTAAATATATCAAATGGTGTTGCTGAGTATTTGGTAGGAATTCAGAGGCATTATTCATTTTGAATTTCTCACACGCGATGAAACAGTAACGGCAGAGAAGTACTGCGCGAACCTCACTAAACTCACAGCTGCTATTCGTCAAAACATCCGGCTTTGAACAATCGAAAAGGAACAGCTTTTTAATAAAATAATGCCAGATTTCAGGTTGCGGAAAAGATAAAACGAATACTGCAAGAATTGGAATAGAAAATTCTTCAACACTCACCATAATCTGAAAAAAAATATTGGGCCTTATCATTCTTATCTGTTCCACTACGAGTGGTAAGAAGCTTAATTCGGATGAAGTTGTGGAAGCCTATCGAACGGACCAAGAGATATTTCTATCAATATGGGTCGAACAGCTTGTAGAACGTTGGAGAATACGTCTAGAGAGGAATGGTTGTTATATATTAATAATTAATTAATAAAGTTGTTTTATTTAACTTTAGTCTCTTTAAATTTTTTTAAAATCAGGACAGACCTCTTGCAATGATCTAATACTTAATTGATTATAACTGATAGAACGTTTATTTTTGATATTTTCTCATCATTTTAATTTAGAAAAAACGTGAATGTAGCGAGAGGTAATTTTTATCTTTTTCCCCTATAAAAAATTATTTTATTATTATTATTATAAAATTATTAACTATTATTAATTTATTTTATTTTTAAAATTATTATTAAAATTATTATTATTAATTTTATTATTATTATTAATTAAATATAATTTATGTAATTTATAATTCCCTTAATAAGTCATAAAAACAGTTTAATAAAATGTAATTACTTTTGCATTGTCTTTTTTCCTGGAATATTTTATGAAAATTGTTAAAGTTGTGCATTTGTTAAAATATATTTTGATTATTTCCTGTTTTATATTTTTAATTAATATTTTACAGGTATAAACATTATACGAAAATTTAAAAAATAATATAAATTAATATAAAATACAAAATCTCATTTAAAACGTCTCTTCACAATTGTGAAGGTTCTAAAACAACATTTTACTCATACTTTCATTTATTAAAAATTGAATAAAATAAATAAAAATAATTATAAAAAATAACTCTAGGAGAATATTTTATTAGGAAAAACACAAGATTAATTATTTTTAACTCAATGAGGTTTTAAATCGTTTGGAGTAAACGCTTCTGTAAATAAATATTTTCTGATGAAGGATAAATGAATAAAAAAGGAAATTAAAAGAAGAACGTTTCAAAAATGACACAACCAAATTAACTAATATAACACCATATAAATAAGAAATGAGACTTTTTAAAAGTTAAGTATCTTAATATATAATTTGTTTAAATAAATTAATCTAAATTGATAATCAAGCTATGCCGTTTAAAATGATATATAGAAGTCAGATAAGCGTATCAATATTATTAAATTAATTATATTTTCAGAAATGACTTAAGATTCGTGTTGTAAATTTCTATAACAAAAATATACATTTAGGGAAAAGTTTTGTCAAGCATTTCCTTAATGAACACATACCTAAATCAACTTTGTATAGGCTAATATGGTGAAGAAAGAAAGGAAGTGGTCGGCCACCGAAACAGGAAATGGTTAGCAAAAATTTGACAATACTTGTGGAATTGGTCAAAAATCAGTTGTCAAATCTTTGGGATGTTCTCAGCCCTTAAATAAAAATGAGAAATAATTTTTTAGTATTTGATTACAACAACGAATTAATATTAAAATATTTATTATTTAAAAAAAATAGACAAAATAGACAAGAAATAAAAACGAAAAAGGGAAAAAACATCATATATTAAAGAGATCTTAAAATATAAGAAAGAAAAAAAAACACCTAAGGCCTAATATTTTTATGAACTGTTCAAAATAATTAACATTAATGTCTTTGAAAGGTTTTAGTCTTTATATTTATTATATTTATATTGTAGTCAATACATACTTTTTAAGGAAAAACGTAAAATAATATTATTTTTATTTTAAATTATAATAAATATAAAACCAATTAATTCAATGTTTCTGTCAAAGTAAATTAAGTTAATTGATATTTTGGAGTAAGACATTAGTTTTGGAGACAAGAAATTTAGGGAAGATCATTTTTACATTGAAGATAAAAAAAATCTCATCTCCAGATAAATTAAATCAAAGGTAGTCTTTAAGTTAAGTGGCGTAAAATTGACATAGGTTTCGCGTAAGGTGTAAAATAAATAAGACTAAGAGTTTTGAATAAAAGTTCTTTTTAGTTTAAAGCATGAAATTTTGAGTAAGACTACAAATAAAGGCGGAAAACGTCCAACTTTTCTTATGCTGCTCAATCTGCCGCAACACAGTCATAGGCTCCACTTAGAAATAGGTCTTCTTGTAAAATATCATTTGAAGTTAAGATGTCATTGGAATTAATGGACGACGTTTGGGCACTTGAACTACCTCCAAAGTTGGCTGCTTAAATTGAAACTAAAATAAATTCAAAAAATATTCATACTAAAAAATGAATGTCAGAAAATGGTTGGTACCTTATAATATTTTAAACTGTTTAACTGAGGCATCACGAAATACAAGTATGAATTTTTTGCTGATTTAATAATTGAGAAAAATATTCAACATATTACCGAACATTTTTTCTGTTTTAACAGTCTATGTTGCTTATCTAAACAGTTACAAACAGTTATATCTGGGATAACTAACTCCTCGAAGTAAGTTTAAATAATAAAAGAATCACGAATAAACAAAGCTATTAACAAAATAAGGTATATTTGTTATCAAAAATGCAAGGTTAGATCTCTAATACACAATTGATATTCAAAAATACAAACAATAATTATTTAATAAAAATACCTTTTTGACTTTTTGATAGTTGAAGACGCGAGAATATGCGTATTCTGTCGAACGAAGGAGAATATGATTAGAAAAAAAACAAAAAAGAATATAAGAAAATATTAAAAAGTTTGTGATGAGAAAATTTTACTTCTATCACTAAATAAACGTTAATTAATTAATTATTTAATTTAACTCTATTGGCTAAACACAATAGAAATAGGTTAAATAATTCATAACACAATAGAAATACAAATTCTTAACCTTTTTTATTGTTACCGACATCTTATAAGTTCTTTAATTTTAATAACTATAAGCGTATTCTAAGAGTTATTAAGGACATTTGATTATGTAAACCAAGAGTTTATATACTCTTGTTTCCAGAATGTGGAGCTTCTCATTGGCTCTTCTAACTTTCCATTAATAGACTCACGTGTGGCTGGTTGCTTTTTAGGTACGTTTTACTTTCTAATAATTGGATTATTCGTAGGTTGTTACTATTTTAGTTAAGTTCTTATATTACAGAACTTTCTATATTTAGTAAGTTTACTCACACATCCTTTATTTATAGAAAGTTGATTTATTTTCATCAAATGTAATAACAATTAATCACGTGGGTTGAATTTCTAATTAATATTTCCAACCCACAATTTATTTTATTATATTTTAAATAGATTATTTATTTATAAAATAACTTTATTAATTAATTAAGTACTATTTTTTCAAACATAAAATATAAAAACAAATACTTTTTGATTAATAAAAATAGAGACCGTAGGCCTTATAAAACTTTTTATGTACATTAAGTATAATATCAATTGAATGTAAAATAAAATATCAAATTAGTTAATTGTTTAAATGTCAATAATCAATTTTTGAGAGCTGTTCTCACTCTCCATCCGCTCTTGAGGTTCCTTGAGGTCAACGGCAGTATCTATATTCAATTTCTTGGCGTTTTGTGTTGGTTCAGTATAGTATTTCACCAGTTTCACTATAGATACCAACACTGTTGATAATCGATATACACTGTGTGTAAGCAATTAAAATTATAAAATATATAAAACTAAAATTTCAAAATTCATAAAATAGAAAAACATGAATTTGTTAATAACTGATAGTAGCCGAATTAAAGTGACATAACTCTTATCTTAATACGATTATTTTCAGTAATAATCGTTTGGTAAAAAAGTACACAAAATAAGACAACGCAATCTATTACTCTTCGACAAATAAACAATGACAAAACAATGAAAACGTCGATATTATTATCACAATATCTCTCAATCGATTATAAATAAGTCAACACCTTCAACTTCGCAAGTCAAATTGTGCAGTGAAACGTCAGCGTTTAATTGATCACACGTTCCTCTCGCCTATTACCCGATAAATAAAATTATGCCAATTCACAAAATGTGAACTGATCGGATAATTATCAAAATAATAATGGAAATTCTTGGAATTTTAAAACAGAAATAGCCGTTTTCCCGGATCCAGCACAAATTTCACGGTTGACCAATCGTGGTTGTTTCACTCAACTTAACCCAGATCCCCTTTTCGAAAATGGAAAATACCACAACACAAGGTCAGTTTTTATAATACCTGTAATTTATTATAATAATAATTTACTTTTATAAGGTTGTTCGGAAATAAATTAGAGTTTTATATAAGGCAACTTTCGATGATTTTATTGTATATAAAATACGTATGAATGGCATCAGATGATATTTCAAATTGATGCTTAAATGATAAGGATTCATATTCTATATTAATTTGTTTTACTGCTTTAAATTAAAGCATATTTTGG
>JBBMKC010024096.1:0-18622 GCA_037834085.1 Bipalium vagum | reverse complement strand
ATTAATTTCCATGATATTTTCACGGTTCATTACACATTATTTTATGACAGTAAATTGACAAAGATATCCTTTTCAAAATAAATATTTATTTATTAAAAAAAAACAATAATATTAAATATTTTAATATCTTCACCGACTGAGAATAAAAATATTAAAAATAATATTTTATAAAAGTATTTATCTGATATTTTTCGCAGAAAATTATCCGCTTTTTTTCCGCCGTGCAACTCTGAGATTTTCCCAGAATTTTGGAAATACCGAAATAATCGCTGATATAATGAAGCGTTCCCTTCAAAACGGTTACATAAAAAAATATTTAAAACATTTGTCTGGCCAAATTTTCTTGAAAACCTTTCTTCTCTTTAATAAAATTGCAAACATCAGAATCATTTGGTAAGTTCTGAGAGTGTCTGCAGAAAGATAATTAAAAGACATTTGGAAAAACAACATTAAATAAATAATTAAATTAATCACAGATTTAATTATTTTAAAATCAATCAATATTAAACATGATTTCCAAATTATTATTATTATTATTATGAAAACTCAAAAAGCCTGAAAATCCTCTTAAAATATTATCTTTTTCCTCCTAGACGGATAAAACCCCCAGTCGTTGACAATAATCACTGGTTGCTTTCCTTGATTATCATTGAGGACTTTTTTGAGCAAAAATGGAAATTCTGAACGTTCTTTGGAGAATTCCGTATGAACACTGTGTTTTACTGCATTTAAAAACGATTCCCATTTTACCCATTGAAATCGTTTTAATGGGGAATCGACGTTTATTGTTTCACAGTAATAGTTCAATTCATTTATATATTCCAATTTTGGCAACAACGACAATCTTAAGGATAATTATGTACTTTTCGACAAAAAAAAAAGAAAAATTTAATGCTGATTAAAATACTTTTATGGTATTTTTTCATTATATAATCTGAATAGCCCTTTACTGGTTTAATAAATAAAAAATAATAATAAAAATCTGTTATATTTATACTTATTTTTGTATTTATATTTGTATTTTTATTTATGTTTAAATTTAAAATTATAAATATAATTATATTTAAATATATAAAAATATTCATATTCATATTAATATTTTTTATTTATATTTATATATTGGGGTGTTCCATAAGTATTTTCGTATTTTTGTTTTGCCATTTCAAATTAATTTTGTAATTGATATAAATATTTAAATCAATACAATTATATATCATTTTGAAAAAAAACTTCCATTGTCAAACGGTATATTAATATTTATTAAATTATTGTAAATATACTGCTTTCTTTTGTTTAGAAGAAAATAGGAATAAATTTTAAATTCGAGTACTGTTAAGACATTATTGGAAACAAAATGTCAGTGCAACAAAAGCGGCCAAAAAGATGTGTGAGGTGGAGGGGATTGACTTTATCTCTTAATTCGTATGATCCAAAATTGGTTTAAAAAATTTAATCAAGGCCAAGAGCACTTTCAAGATCAAGAACGATCCAGCAGGCCGATAACCATGGATTTCGGATTTACACGCAACGCAGTTGAAGTTAATCCATCGACCAGCACTAGAAGATTATCTGAAAAACTCGGTATTCAAAAAAAATTAGTTCTTACACATTTTCATTCAATGGATAAATAAACAGATGCTGTCGACAAATTCCTCACGAATTGAGAGAAAATAAAATAAAACTGCGTATTGAGATGTGCCAAAAACTGATTTCAAATTCTTTAGATGCCAGTTTTATACACCGAATTGTTACCTCGTATGAAAAATGGGTCTATCTATATAACCATAACAGTTACAATTAATAGCCTGACTACGGACAATTTCCAAAAACAGGTTTCAAAGAGAGAACGGTTTACTAAAAAAGTATTATAAAAAGTTTGGTAGATTTTGAAGGCGAAATCCACTTCTAACGTCTTAAAAACAATGTGGCCGTTGACCAAAACCTCTATTGCTCTCGATTGGATAAGATGTACACAAAGTTAAAGGAAAAATATCCAGCATTGATCAATCGAAACAGAATACTACTACAGTACGAAAACGCCAAACTGCATACTGTCAGGAAAACAAAGGAAAAAAGGGAATTGAATACCTTTGAAATTTTACCACATACAGATTACAGTCTAGATCTCGCGCCATCTTTTCAGATCTTTGACACATTTTGACACATTATCCTGTTTCAATATTTTGGATAAGATAAAAAGATTGCCAAAACCTTTTCAACTCCAAAGACAAAGACTGGTATCAACGCGGGATCCAGCAATTTGCCGATAGATGAATTCAAACTATTAATTCAAATGGTCTTTATTTTGAGGCTTAACAAACATTTATTCTTGTTCTAATTTGTTTTTAATTTTTGATTAAAAATACGAAAAAACTTATGGACAACCCCAATATTATTTGTTACCATTTAATTAATAAATATTAAGTATAGTATATTTGTTACTTATTTACTATTTATTTATTATTTAAATATTTATATTTATATTTATATTTTGAATAAATGTAAATAAGTAAAAAGCTTTGCCAATTAAATGAATGGGATATTTCAATACTGAAGGAAATTATGTAAAGTAGATTCATCAAATCACATTTAAAAGGAAATTTTAACTTTTAAGGGCATTTTTTAAACATTTTCAAAATTAAAGTTATTATTTTATATTTGGTTTTAATTTAATTTAATATTTATTTTTTTATAAATTTTATTTAAATAATATTTTATTGGATATAATGATATAATTTAAATATGAAGAAATTATCAAAACGGACAAGTAAAAGTTAAATAAATTTGAAATGATAAAACAAAGACGATAATTTTATATAATTAATAAAAATATTTTATTTGAGACGTGCTGTGTCAAGGGTGAAGAATAATAATTTATGTACAAAACAATAAATATTATTTGAGCAGTCTGCCTATGTTGTCTCTTGTTTGCCCTGTATTTGAAGAATAAAACCTGATTCAAGATCTTAATTGAATAAAACCAATATGTATATCTTTCTCATAAAATCTGAGAGTTCTGTTAAAGAGTTCTAATGAATTTGTTCTGTGAGTTGTAAATAATCTTGCTGCTTAATTTGAGAGCTTTGGATCGACTTTTGAGGAATAATGCAATATATTTACAGATTCCCTTTTAAATATCCAAAGATTTCAGAAAATATTATCATTAATTTTCTTTTATTTAAAATATAACATGAAATATTAATTCTTGTTAGGTTTTCTTAATTTTAATTTTCAGCCAAATTATTTTTTGTTGAGAAATACTTTTTTTATATAGTTCCATATTTTTTTTACAAATTTTATTTTTCATAATTAATTTATTTAATTTTGTGATTAATTGCTTTATTTACAATTAAATTCAATTTAGCCAATCAGAATTTTAATTTAATATAATTTATTGATTTCACAATACGTAAATGATGGTATTATTTTATTGAATCTTCTTTAGTCGATTTTAATTATTAATTTTGCACTGAATTTGATAAAAATGAAATTGATTTTCATTATGAATTCAGTAATAATTGGTGATATTCAACCTTGAAAGCAGTAATTATTCATGGGTCGAGTATTTGTCATTCTGAAGTTGTATTAGGGGGTGAATAAAGTAATGTTATGTTTTTGTAAATATATATCTGAATGGCATAGAGTTTCGTTTACGAGGAATAAAATCTTCTGGGTTTGTTTTGCTATAAAATTATTAAAATGGTTTAAATATTAGGTTGGGGCATAAATTCTGTAGCACTTATGAAATATTAGAATATTAAATCTAATCAATAATAATATTTGATTATTGCTGCTCTGCTTTTTAAAATATTCTTAATATATTAAATTCATTAACGTAATTTTTAAAGTCTGTTTAGTGGAATTTCAAGGGTATGCTTCATTTTGAACTTAATCTTGATGGCAGTGCTATTAACTTCTCAAAAAAAGTCTTCTCAAAAACTTTTAAAAAAATATCCAATGCTGGTTCGTTGAAAAGGGGTTCTGTTCCTACATGATAATGTTAAACCTCACAGACCAACAAGTTTAAAGAATTCGACGTGATCGAAGTTCTTCCGCCTCCAATTTACAGTCCCGATGCCGTACCATCTGACTATGGACTTTTTCGCTCAATGCAGCCCTATCTGCAAGATAGGCTGATAGATGAAATTGAAGAAGCATGAAATGATTTCTTTCCATCAAAGTTCAGGGAATTGTATTTCAATCATATTCGGTTGCTTGCAGATCAGTGGGAAAACATGGTAAGGAATGGCGGTTTTTACTTTGAAAATTAGATTCCACTGTTTTTGATTTGCTTATTAAATTTTTGTCATAAATTTAATTTTTTTTTAAGTGCTCCAGAACTTATGCTCCAACCTAAAACTTCATTAATAATTTAGCTGATATCTACGATTTCTTAGTTCATAGGTAAAGAATATCATCTTTAATAACTTTGTTGAAATCTCTAAGCGTAGGTGCAGAACAAAAGGGACAGGTGAAACATACTTTCTCTAACTTTGCTTCATCTTTTTTTATTTACAGATTTCTTTGAGATTCTCTATACCAGAGTAAGCCATTTCATTTAACTACGAAATATTACGTCATTCGTATTCATTTTTAATATTTAAATGATATCTGGAAAGTATTGGTTTTAGTGCGATCTGATTTTCAATTTTAGCACTATCTCCAACAAGAGCTCAAGCCAACAGTGTACAGCCTTACAAATCACGAAGCATTAACATTTCAACCTCTATTGTTGTTGTTGTCCTGGATTATAAGCCAAGAAATTAGAATATTATGAGATCCTGTTGCAGCAAGCCAATTATATATTCGCTCGTCTAATAAATTTAAAGTTCCAATTAATCTTGACCACCTTTTGTTTGAAATCACTTTTTTGATGAATCTCTGCGATTTCATTTCTTTGTGCAACCTTCATTAGTACGTATTGAAGTTCCATAATTTTTGGCTGCCACTTTTTATTTCTTCGATTACTTTTAATCTTTCCAAGCCTTTGATTAGGAATCTTTTCCTTCTCATATTTTAGCTAAAATATTAAAATTAAAGTATTGCTGTAATAAAAGTTTAAAACTAAACAATTCAATATTGAAATAAATTCTTTAAATTGACTGTCCAAATTAACGGGTAATCTAATTACACAAAAATTATTCAAGTGACCAATGATCAATCAACAAAGGTGAACTTAGAGTGCAGAAGCTGTGTACGTGAAAAATTGTTCGATTTAAACAAGTGTTCAGAAAACTCCGATGTCACTGTATTTGTTTTCGATTTGCTGTCTTCAGTAGTGATCTTTTTTTTGCTTAATATCAAATATTATAACAGATATTATTTTCTGCGATCTATAATCATAGATCTATCATTACATTGGTTAATAAAGTTAGACATTAAAAAATAATAAATTTAATATGAAATTTAATTAACATTAACTTAATTAATACAGGGTGCTTCATACATATTTATGCACGCTTAAACAAATAAAAATTAATCAATTAGTCAATGAACATGAATGGTTTTTATATATTATTGCAGATAAATCATTGATAAAGTATAAGTATATTATAAATGACTGGTAAACATTATGAAGAAATCAGTTTGATTTCAGTAGACGTTTGTCAGAAGGTTTGCAGATCTGTATTGCCAAGATAACAGAAATGCGTAGATGTCCAGGAATGCAAATTGAACCATTTTAAGATAATATTACTTACATTTTTATTTGAACTCACTTAGATTAATAAATTCAGTTGGGAATTAGTTGATTATTTTTGTTTTAAACGAGTATGATTATATATTATGTCTATGATTATATATTATAAATTATATATTTAATTTTTAAAATGTAATTGTCCAATTTCTTTTAAATATTATGCATATACATAAAAATATATAATTAAAATGCAAATAAAATAATTTTAATTTTTCATTATTTTTACGAATTTTATTTTCACTATTTGAAACAAGTTGTAAACCACTTTACATTTCCTGGTGTATTTTCTAATAATATATAATACCCAAAAATCCAATTAGAGGTATAATATTATTCATTAATTGTATTGTATTAAAACATTTCCTTCAACAGCATTTTCAGCTTTATGAGCTGAAAAAGTAAATTAATAATCAAATAATAAAGAACAATTTCACAATAACACAAACACAAAATTAGAGCTCTCTGATTTTCATTAAAACATTAAGTCTCTCTTAATTTCAGGGTGTGTCCTCGAAAACTGCTTCTTATAGTCCGGAAAAATTAGCACCTCTGATACACAATTATGAATTGATTCTCTATCATGTGAAGATATTTTAAAATATTTATTGACAATTTTTAATTCATGTATTTTGTTTAAGTATGTAAAATATCAATTAATATAATTGCGCTGTTTCAAAAACATTTGAAATTTCATTAAAGGGTTTTTTGTATCTATTTTGTAACTGTCATATGAAAAAAGAAAGATATTACTGATGATATGTATGGAAAAATTATTACACTTAAAGAAGAAGGTTACAGTGACAGAGATATTAGAAGAAAGCTAGGAATACATCACAAAAATGTATCTAGATCCTTTAAGAAATTTTTTATTTATCGGATCATGTAATCGACGACCTGGTGGTGATAGGTATTTACGTGGGTGAATCAAAAAGTAAAGATACAAAGCGTTTAATTTTTTTTTCATAAATAAGTAGTAAATAATATTTTTAAATTTTTTTTCTATAATCAAATACGACATATTGATCGTAGAAATATTGATTAAATGAATATTTTTATATCAATTTTAGATAAAAAAACATGGAGTCTGTTTTAAAAAATTGCACCAAAGAAGAACAAAGAGGTGCTATTCGTTTTTAGGATGTAGAAGGTGTTTCTGCAGCTGATATTCACCGAAGAGTGCTTACCAATATGGAGTAAATTGTTTTAACCGACAAAATGTAAATAAGTGGGTAAACAAATTCATAAATGAACGAACAAGCCTGAAGAATGGAGATCAGTCCGGAAGAGCTGAAACATCGAAAAGAGTTGACAACATTGAACACGTTGAAGAAACGGTCAGAAAAAACAGGTGACTTACAGTTACTGAAATTTTTTCTGAACTTGATGTCAGTTATGGATCACACTATTCAATGATTCACAACGAGCTGGGATACAATAACCTTTGTCCCAGATTGGTACTGAAACAATTGTCTGAAGATCAAAAACTAAGCCGCAAACGACTCTGTATGCAACATTTGGAACGATACAAGAATGATGAAACATTTCTGAGGAGAATAATCACTGGTGACGAAACATGATTGCATTTTGTCTGTATATCATATGTTACATATATGATATGTTATAATCTTTGAAAATAAAATAATATAATGCTTTTATTTTTACTTTTTGATTCACCATCGTACTATCATGTAACACAATTTTTATTGATACTTAAAATACTTATTAAAACAAAGTCATTTATTAATATTTTATTATTATTGTGGAGGAATTCATTGGAAATATTTTTATTATTAACCATTAAATTATAAAATATAATTTCCAATTGTAAAATAATTCGTTGATAATTAATTAATTTTTATTAAAAAAATAAAATCATTAATTTATCAAAATTAGGAAAACCAAATAAATAATTGCACCGGATTGTGAGATTGAGATATTAATATTACTTACTTTAATTTGGAATCGGATATAATATTATAAATTAACTAATGCTCCTCCATCAAATATTAAAGTACACAAACCGAAGCTTAGTACAAGTGGTAATATTAATGAAATTAGTATCATTATTATGCAATATATATATGTATTAATTATATTAATTATATTAGTTATAATAGTTTAATTATTTTATAACATTATCTGAATATTTTTTTTAAAAACCCAATTGAAATAATGACCATTTCACTTATAATGGTACCATTGTAACCAGGTGCAAAATTTTGTCTACGATATTAGACATTCCGGATTTATAAGTCTGCGTAAGTCTCTAATATTAATAACAATTATGATTATTAATTAATAATTATAATTTATAAAGGAAATTTCAATAATTCTAAAGGTTTATATGAAAGAAAAGAAATCAACCTTAATTGATTAAAACGAAAAATAAGTATTTATAAATTTAATTCAATAATAAGAAAATGTCTAAAGTGCCTTTGGAATTGTATTAATTAAATAAAATATTCTCAAATTAAATAAAAATGACAGTCTTTCCAACGAATTTAGGAACAAAATTATCGAACGTTAATATTTTATCGTTTTATAATTATTTTAAGCATTGGATATCAGGAAAAAATAAATAAAAAAACGAAATATTAATTTTTGTTTTAAACAACGGATTGTTTTTCGCTTTTTCTCTGCATAAGAATGACAGACAATCGGGGATTGATAGATATAAATATATTTTCAAGATTTCTTCTTATTTTATAAATAAATAAATAAATATATATATATATCATATATTCAGTTTTCTTCAGTTATTTCATCAGTGGATTTCTAAAGCCAGGGTAAATAATACTGTTAATAATTGGCGCTCTTTTCGGCTGCGACGTATTTCACGTATACAATATATCCATATTTTCTCATTGTTTTCGTAATGAAAAGAGATCAAAAAGATAATTTATTAATGTTCATTAGACTCAGAGCTTTGAACAAGAAATTGTTTGGCTTTTAGTCCAGAAATGGTTTACCACAGCTCAAATATCATTTATTTCTGATAATTGTCAGTTTGATTTATGATCATTTTAAGAGGTCTTGTGCTCATCAATTGATTTAAATTTTCTAATGTTTTTTTTTAATTATTTTTTAAAATAGTATAATATTGAAAATAAACACCATTTTGTTTTAATTTTCTGCGTCAATTATTGCATTTTTTGCTCTTTCTTAAACAGTCTTAACTGTAGAGAATTTATTTTTATTATATTCTTCTTGATATATAGGAGGTTGTGTGTTGAATTTTTCAAATTTTTTACAATCTTTAACATAGTAAAGCTAAAAGAAATAAATAATATGGCATTTTGTAATGATGCTAAAAGTCTGGTGTGTTCTGATGAAGACATCTCTTGAGAGAATAGGAAAAATTTACCAGTAAGCTTTAAGGCCCATGCTTTACTTAATGACATGAAAAATGGTGGTACCGAGTTTTTAAAGTTTTTCATTGATGAGCAATACTTTGCCCAAGACAGAAAAGTCAATTATCAGAATAATCACTGGATCTGTTTATATTCTTTTTGATCATGAATTCTAAGTTTTCAATATTGGTTATAGTGTTGACTGTTAAATTATGCGAAGATGATAACACGTGCTTCACTTTTTGGAGAAAGGCCCTGTTGTCCACGCAGAGATATATCAACATATTGGAAACTCTTGTGAAACTTTGAATCAATTCGATGTATTCCAATATGACTCTTCTAGGGTTATAAAACAAAAAACACTCAGACATTGGTTTATGAAAAACCACCATTGGTCACCAGATTTATGGCCTTCTTTCAATCCTAACCACAATCCCCTTGATTATTATCTATGGCAACATAATTTTGAAAAGAACTATGTACGTTAATAATTTCATTAATTTTCTATCTAAATAATTTAATAAAAATTTCCTGTTTCAGAGACAAATCTTATATAGGAGGAAGGAAGAAACGTTTTTAATAGATTGAAGTTTCTTGCTGAATCAGATTCTGAATCAAAAGTTTATATTATTACAAGGAAAAAAATGTATGAGAGGGAAAACTTAAATGTTTAACTTTCTATTATTTATAATAGGTCTTCGAAAAGTGAGATTCTATTCTTAAAAAATTATGTGAAGTAGTACACCTTACGTCAAATATGTTAAACAATTCTATATAGAACTTAGAGATCTAATAAATTTTTGTTGGGAACATCAGTTGCAAAAACTCTCACTTTAACAAAAAAATGGGAACTTAATTAAAAATAATGGTGTTCAATAATTAAAAAATAATTTCCAATAATTTTTTAATTTAATCTTTAAATCGTTTTTTAATATATCTTGAAATGGAAGGAATAATGAAATTATGAATTGATTATATTGAAAATTCTCAAAAAAATGACTGTTTATTTAAACAAACTTTTTGGATTATTAAATTCCTTAATTATTTTTAAAATCAATATTTACAGAAGTCTTATAAAATGAATTAAATATTTGTTGGATAGTATAATTTCTTAGAAAACAGGCAAGTGCCGAAAATGTAAAATTATTGGCTTTTGACTCAATAATAAATAATAATAATAATAATTATAAAAAATTTTAATCAGTAGCAATAATAATAATAATAATAATAATAATAATAATAAAAATAATAATAATAATTAAAAGTATAATAATATTAATAATAATAATTAAAAAAAAATGATGATTATTTAATTGTTAATATTTCGATTTATTTACCCTAAATTTCCGTAAATAATCCGAGGGTTATATAAGAAAAAAAGATGATTTTTTAATAAGTAATTATTGCGAGTTATACACGAAATAAATTTTAAAATAAAAATTTTAAAATGTTACTAATTTAAAAATTCAACAATATTCTCATCGAAATCAGAATCTTATATTATTTATATATTATTTATATTATTATTAATATATTAAATTATTTGTTCTTTGAGAAATTTTCTAAAATTATTTTTAAGGATTATAAATTTTTGAGTAAAATAATAAATTCGACAATTATTTTATTGATATATCTTGAGAAAACTTCAACTTTTAACATAAATCAACTTATTTAATTATTAATTAATATCTTTTTACAATAATCAATTTTATTATGATTTAATTTGATTATTAATTAATTATATATCAATATATATATCTAGTTTATAAACTACTATTAGAAAATAAACAATAAACTTTAAAAAGTTAATTTAATCAAAAAATGTTGTTTATTTAAAATTGACATGATTTAAGCACACAACTAATATATTTTATTTATAAATTTAACATTTTTTTGAATTTAATAATTAAATATAATTAATAATTATTATATTTATATTAATAATTAAATGAAAAGTATGAAAATCGTTTCTGAAGATTTTTTTAACTAAATTTTTAAGTTCGTGATTTTTAATTACGTTTTAAAATGTACGGACATATGGATTCGTATTAAAACAAAAATTGATTCATGTGATATTAATAAATGAAATTCGGGCTAGAAAAAATGAAGAGCAAACTGAAAATAATTCTCGAACATATGGATATGCTAATTGAGCTTTGAGAACTATTTTTCGTCTTTATTATCTTTTAATGGGAAAAATTTTCGTTAATTTGAAAACTTAAAAACCCTACAAAAATATAAGAAACATTAATTTACTTTTGTAAAATTTAAAATGTTAACCAAAAAGGGAATTTTTTTTAAAGAAAAATAAAAAATTGTGCTATTTTTATATTTCCATTAAAAAATCCTTGCGAAAACACGTCTTCTAAGAAATTCTGAGTATTTTTATTTTCTTGTAGTTCGATCTCCACGAATTATAGGTGACATATTATAATGAGCAATGAAATTGAACCATCACCCAAAACCTTATGATTCATGATTCATGATTATGTTGGGTTGTCCATCCATATAAAAATGAATAATAAAATAAATAAATATTACAAAAGAAAATAATAGTAATAATAACAAATCTATTCTTATTATTATTACTTAGTCTCATCATGCAGAGAGAAAACCTTATTTTTAAAGAAAATTGCCCAACTTCCTTAGCCAGAGAAAATGATTTTCTTGATAAGAATCAATGGGAAATAAGCAATTACTACTGCCTAAACTAATGATTTTGTTGTTATTTCAGAAACTCCAGTTGCTGCTTATGATTGGACAAATACCTCTGTATGCTTCTAGTATATATAAGAAAGCAAATCGAAAGTAATGTCAGCTCTGTGTTCTCTGATCGGCTGGTGTGAATCACAAATGAGTTCGCAAATCAGAAAAGTGAATAGAAGACAGCTGTTTGAAAATTGTTATTTTAACAGAAAGGGATTGGAAATTTTGTTGTTCAAAGAAATTTCATTTATCAAATTTTGGAGACTTCAAGTATTCTTGTTGAAAGGAGGTCTGTGTTTCACCGATCTCAGCAAACAACGAAATACATATTAAGGAATTCGTTGTTGACTCAGGAACCTGGTCATTTTCTTAATTGATGACGACCATTAATTATCTTCATTTTCATTTTGATTAGTTAACAGTACCTTGTTATCAATAATATTTTTTTTCGTATCGTCATTACAGTTCTTTCATTGTCTAATTAAAATTCGTTGCTTATATTATTTGATAAAAATATTATTTTATTTGATTATTTTTTCATCATATCGATTATTAATACTACATCAAACGTGTAGCAGATAGGCTTATTGGCGTTATATTTTTCAGAGCTAAACTGGAGGGAATAAAATTCGAAAAATTGTTGATTATTTACAGTGATTGACAGTTTGTAAACTTATTGACATGATTGTGTCCATTTGTTGTGACGTCGAAGAATAATACATTTTATCGATTTGTGAATTATTACACCGAGGACTCTTGTTGAACTTATCCGTGAAAAAATGAAAAACTCAGAAAAACAGCTTGGTTAATGCAATATTTTAACAATTTTTCGCTTCTCATTAAATTCCGCTTCCCAGCTCCTGTTTTGATCATTTTGTCCATATTTAAGAAACTTCGGTGAATTAGTTTTGCCTTCCAACGAAAATTCATAATTCTTCATCAAAATGATGTCTATAGAGTATTCTCTGTTCCGATATAGATTATTGACAAATCAAAGTTTCCAACTTTGAAAAAGAAATACCATACCTATCCTTTCTTCAAACCAAGAATATCGAGAAAAATTTAATGTAATGTTTAGTGATTCGGAATGCTGTTTCCTTATAACAAATTAATAAAGAACACAGTTGGTAATATGGTCCTCAGGCCACATTTTGTCAATGTTATATATCATTTTTTGTAATGTAATACCACATTCATTTAGAAATCTTTAATCGTAAACATATTTCAAAAAATCACCAAAAAATCAATAATTTAAAACAATTTTATTTGAGTCATTAAGAATTAACAAAAAAATACATTAGAGATGATGGACAATTTCTGAAAACAGTATGTTCTTAAAGAAATTATTTGTGATTAGTCTATTATTGTCAGTTATTGTCGTGCTATTAGAAGCTTTACTTGAAAATAAAATGTTGTTATCCCCTTTATATCGCCGAAAATTTATCAAAACTCTGCTTTTAATAAGTGAATTTTTTGTCATTATAATTTATCTGCATTGGTAAGAGACAAAAGAACTGAATAGTACATGATTCTAATAAGAACGTTGGATATTTCACGATCCGTAACACTGTAGAAATAATCACATCGTAGATCTATTCTTAATCGAATTACCACAGCATTGGGTTTTCGGCGGTATTTGTAGGGAGTGAAATGAATGTTTTTTGTTTAATATATCTAAAAGAAAAGCGGCAACTGATTCCAATTATTACTGATCCAATATGATCTGGAACTAAAGTAATTTTTGCACAATGTTGAACATATCTGTATTGTGACAATTCCTGGTACTGGATTTATACATGAAACTGTTAATCATTCTGTCAGTTTTGTTAGCCTATTAACTGTAGCCAATACTCAACAAATAGAAACGATTTGGAAAACTGCAAGTGAAAGAAATAAAAATATAGTAGAACGCATCGCTGCATGTTGAATTTGTATGTGTGCGACCTTAAGTGTGTCATCAGCTAAAAACAGCAGAAATAGCGATTTGTTTGATACGATTTTGAAATTTGGTAAATTTACAGTCAATTAAAGCACAATTAACCAGATATTAAGTAATTTAAAAATCTCAAAGAACAAAATAAAAAGCGGAATAATAATAATAGTTTATTGATTATATGGAGGGTTTGTGAAAGAGATGTAAATAAGCAAAAACGTATCAATATAGACCCTCTACAGGTTAAAATTAAAATGTTATGATGTCATTAGATAACGGAGTTCTATTAAAAAGTGCCTAAGATTTCGAAGTCAAGTTGAGTTTATAATTACGAAAAGTGGAAACTTATTTGAACAACTTAAAAGAAAAGAACTGAATTCATATATTGATAGACAAAAGCTTATTTATTTTGAATATATAAGACTTCTGTACTATATTATTTCACAAAGTTATCGCGAACATTTTGAACTGTTATTATTGAAAAACATTGTTTAGAATTTCCTGAAAAGTTATTTTGAAGATTCTATTATTATTATCAAACTGAGGTATCCTTTATTTTCTTCTTAAACCATTTTACAAATTTTTGGGTTGGCAATAAAGTCCATGCGCTTTTTAAAATTGGATTTTGCAAATCAAATTTTCATAAATTAATCATTCAGATGTTGTTTAAATAATATAATAGTCTTACGCGATAATTAAAATATCACTATGCAACATAAAAAACTGCATTTTCGTCATATTTTGTTGTTTTATTTTGAGAAAGATAAGTATTATATTATTTATAATAGTATATTAGCTTTAAAAAGGTAAGAGAGCCTCGGATGCACAAAGGAAAATATGTTAAGTATTTGGAGATGATATTTTATCAATACGGTATGCCAAAAATGGTTCATCAACTTCAGTCGTGGAGAATTTTAAATGAACGAACATATCACATAAATCCAAATGCTACTGAGTCCATTATCGAAAAGAATCCAAAGAACACGATTCTGGAAATCGCAACGATACTAAAGTTAGCACATACAACGGTAGGAAATACTCTGCGTAATATGGGACTTGTTTCGTGACTCAATACCGCAGACATTAACGGAAGTAATTTTATTAGCAAATATATCAATATGTGATTCATTGCTGAAATTGTAAGAAAAACGTGCATTCTTGAAGCAATTGGTTACCAGTTATGAAAAGTTGGTTGTCAATTACAATGTGGTCCACAAAGCTCGTGAGGTGAGCCACTAAAGGCAGAAATGTACCCAAAGAAGGTCAGACTTTCTGTTTGATGGAATTTAAAGTTATAATTTATTACAAGGTGTTATCATCCTGCCAAACGATTAATTCATATATTTACTGTTCCCAACTGACAAAGGTAACAATACAATCCACGAAAAGCATCTAATATTGGTAAATTTGAAAGGTGTTTTCTACAACATGACAATACCAGATCTCACATATTTGGAATCAGGAACAATTTATTGACCCTTGGGCTGGGATGTTTGTCATCCTTCATAATCGCCGGACTGTCCAAGCGTCTTTCAGTCCAAAGTTCCTATAATTCATGGCAGATCTAATCATGGTCGCTTATAGTTGTATCAATTTTTTCAGGTAATGATTAATGGTGTCTTTCAATGGCTCAATTATCGTAGATAAATCTGGTGTAATTGGCGTGTGAGGGATCAATTAATTAATTAATCTATCAATGAAAATTTTTCTTGATACGGTTTATCTTTGTAACTATTATCTCCGCTTTGAAATAATTTTAAATCAATCTGAAACTGTGGTGAAGGCAACGGCAACTTCTCCTTCAATATCATAAATATTCATTGCTGTGGTAGCAATAGTAAATCCTCTTTTAATAATGACGGTTCAAACCTCGAATTGTAATTTTTTGTATTCATTTTAAATTCAAATAAACGCATTGATTTGTTTATTTAAACAATACTTAAAATATATTTTGACAGTAAAATATCAATGATATCGATCTTTAGAGAATTGTTATTAAACTTATTTATTTTGATAACAGAAAAATAGATTATCAAAACGCGAAGAACCTTATGATAACACCTAATATATTTTATCAAAAATTTTAAATTCCTTTTTTCAGAATTCTTTTTATGATGAAAAATTGTTTTTTAAAAAATTACATTCCCTTAATATAAAAAACCAATAAAACTATTTTAATTATAAAAATTTTATTAATATTCTTATTAATGAGATAATAACATTGTTCGTGGAGATTGTCTATGAATTATATTGACAAATTAATGGAATAGGGCAGAGTAATGTGTAAAAAATATTCTTGGTAACAGTAGAAAATTGCTTCAAAATAGTAACAATGAATTGAATATTAAGTAACCATCTTAATTTCTTGTGACATTGTAAGATTTATAAATAAAATAATAATAATATTTTTAAAATTAATAATTATGTATAAAATTATCATTTAAGATTTTACCTCTGCTTTACCACTTACGCTCGAATTAAAATTTAAATAAAGTTTGACATTATTATAAAAATCATGATTAATATTTTAAAATATCTCATGTGCTGTAATTATCAATTAAAAATACCGAAAATATAATTTATTAACATTTATTGTCTCAATAACTGTTTGATTGAAAAATAAATTAATATTACATGACATTTGATTGGCCGATATTATAATATATAAGAGGAATGTAAAATTTAAAATATTATTAAAGAAAAATTTTAAATGAAATTAAATAGAATTGATTGGTCGCTTTTGTTCAACAAAAAACATGACTCGTTTGTGTGTCAGTGTATGTATTTCAAATAGTTATTTGATTGGCTCGTTAATAATTCAAGATGGTGAGTATCCATTATTATTCCCGCGAGATTGGGTCGCATGCAACCACACCGTTTAGGGAAATGCGGGCAGTGGGAATAGAACGAGAGAATTCGAACGGGCTCTAACCAATGAAGCAAAAAGCATCGTAACAGATCAATGTCCCTGTTCGTGTGTGTGTGCCGGCCTATTTAAGTGAAAAACGCAGCCACCTCTGGTACTCTGGAGACCAGGTTCCTCTGTGGAATTACCGCTTGATTAGATCTACAATCCAAAATAGAAATCCCAAAGCATCTGAAGCCGCTAATATTAATAAAAATAATAAAAGAATTGAAGAAAATAACAATAAAAAAGAAAAATAAACAAATAAAAATCTCAATTTTAATCAATATTTTTTTCAAATTAAAGTCTGACACTATCAGCCCTGGATCAATTAAGAGGCTTATCTCATAATATGGTAAACTAATTTGTTTTGAGATGTAATATATGTTAAACATACCTGATGGATTAAAGGCTGTCTTAAATCACGCTTCATTGGCAGCCTCGGGAATTTTAAAGGAAGAAGCAATCAGTCAGCTGGCTCCAAGTCAACTGGACCTTGTACGATCATGGATGCAACCCAACAATTTAGATTCATCGGTTCCTAGGTGATTATGAAGCCCATTGAGTTCAAATGTTAATAATTCCTGTGATTATCATAATAGACTTCCGCGAATGGAAATAACCACTGCCAGATATGAGCGTCAACCTCCGGGAAATTTGAGAAAAAGCAATTTTTTCCATTTCGTAATTGCACTCTATGATCAAAATCGACATCCTGTGGAAGTGGAACGTGCTGCTTTTATTGATTTTGTGGAAAAAGATAGAGTAATTAATTAATTAATTTATTAATTCATTCATTTTTCATCACATTTTTGATTGAATATTTTCATGTCCACTCTCCGTTCTGTCACTGGAAATATTTTATTCGAAAACTTGAAATATTATATAAAATAATATTTGTTATTTCGAAAAAAATACAATCTTTATTTTTTAGTTTATCCTTGTATTATTTTGCTAATGTTATAAATAATAATAAAAATAAATAAAATATTAATATTTTTTTCAATAGGAAACAGAAGGAGAAAAAACAAATAATGGGATACATTATCGATTGAGACTTCTTTTTTCTAATGGTAAGAGACTGTCTTATTGTTTAAATATATCGTTTAGTTTTGTTACATTATTCCCAATATATTGGAAAATAATTATTTAATTATTTAATTCCACATTGATATAATTGATATCGATTAATATTTAATGATGACACCAATTATTAATTTGATTATTCCTAAAAACAATAAAATGGTAAATTATTTATAATATTCTCATAATACCAAATACACTTTTTTTCAATAAAATAAAATTGATTGATGCACAGCATTTATAATTGGGTTCTCAAAAATAATTTTAAAATAATTAAATTTAATTAAAAGTCAGAACTTCTTTGAAATTTTATATTTTCCATTTCTGACATTATATGGCAGGGGCAGAAAAAATGTTATCTAAGAGAGAACAATTATTTTATTTTTGCATGAGTGGATGATGAGTTCTCTATCATTAGAACTGGTCAAAAATTTGAGAAAAAGTTTGAAAATAGTTTTCCTATTAATTTATTGATTTAGGCTTGCAACAGGATCAAAACGTATACGTGAGACTGATTGATTCTTCAACGAAACAGGTTGGGTTTTTTTTAATTGTAATGTTTTCTATTATTTCTTTTTCTTTATGTTAAAGGCAATTGCATATGAAGGTCAGGATAAAAATCCCGAAATGTGTCGAGTCTTATTGACCCATGAAATTATGTGCAGGTTGTTATTTGATTGTTTTAATTTATCAGTGATAATATTTATTGGATTTTAGCCGCTGCTGTGACAAAAAAAGTTGTGGAAACAGAAACGAAACCCCATCAGATCCGGTAATAATCGATAGGTAAAGTGAAAAATAAATTTTTTAAACAATAATTATTAATTTATATAATAATAAATTAATTTATAAATAATAATAATAATAATAACAATAATAATAACAATAATAATAATAATAATAATAATAATAATAATAAGAATAATAGTAAGTATAATAATAATAAC
>JBBMKC010023990.1:0-18624 GCA_037834085.1 Bipalium vagum | reverse complement strand
ATTCCATAGTTCATTAATTATACGATCAGTTTTTATACAAACATATTACTAAATAAATACCAAAGCCCGAAATCTTCAGATATGAAGCTCAGAATGAAAATGACAAGGATTTTCATCTGTTTAGTATGTAGCGCAGACGTAAACTGAGAGAGTTAGGTTTCGGAAACCTATGATCCAGTTAATCATTAGTTTGGGAAAGCTTAACTGCGAATTAAACTAGAGATATCAACACTGAGTTTCTGGATTGAGGATATGGTTGGACAGCATCTCTACAAAATTAAGTTTTTCCAGTGAATTAAAAGTTAAAACTTTATCTTATTTTAGTTTCTTCGGTTAATAGTTTTGAATGACAAAACTAGTAATAACAGTCTAAAAAAGACATTTATTATTTTTATTTTAATTGTTTCTAAATCGATTTAAAAATTTTCTTACTTCTCTAAACAAATTTTTCACATTAATTCTATTTTTAAATAATATCAACATATTAACTTACAAGAAAATTACTTATCTTATATGTCTTATAAAGAGAAAGAAAATTTCTGTTTTAAAATTTTTAAGACTAATAATGTAATATGATAAAGATAAAATTAATTATTAATAATTAAATTTTATTAACATTTAAATAATTCTATAGAATATTAAAATGTGATTTTACATAAAAATTAATTTTTTTGTAAAAGCACAGTAATATTGAAATAATTAAAAAATTTCTATAATTATTTCAAAGTAAAGACTTTCTAAGTATCTGAATTGAATTAGTTTTTCTTAACAAATAATAGATTTGTTTAAATTATCATATGAATAACTATTATTAAATTTATATTAAATATTCGATTTTTAAATTTGTGAATAATTTAATTAAATATATACATATTTCATGGCAAATGATAATGATTCTGTGGATAGTAATTGTAATTCTACGGATTTAAAACCCCGTCGAAGTAATAGAGCAAAGGGTAAATCTATGACACAGGTTGAAGAAACTGATGACAATATTGTTGTTAACAATGTTGGATATAAAGTTGGTGAGTAAATAATACTTTTTTTGAAGAATTCGAAAAATGTAATTACGATTTAGGAGATTTTGCGTTTTTTCTTGATAAAAAACAAGATATATATCGAATTGGTATGATTGAAGAATTTAAATTTCAAAAACGTGATAAATTAACAAATAAGAAAGCCGAAATATCTATTAAACAGTTTTATCGTTTGGATGAGATTCCCCCATGTGTTTTATCTAACGAAGGCGAATTCGATACTCATGTTATGCCTCAAAACTTTCCCGAATGGGTAATGTATTAATTTAATCTTCTGAACCACTTAACGAAAATAATTTTTTTTGAACTTTGATAATCAATGTCAAATGCATTGAATTAAATTCAGGTTAACTGGGACCAGAACCATACATTATTAATTAAGGTAGAAAAATGATCTTTTAAAATTTTGATTAAAATATTGAAATCTGTACAATTTTTTCTAATTGTCTCTAAATTCTTATCCTACCACAAATCTGACATTGATCGATTCCTTTCTCTTTTTTTGTAGAATCTCAGTTCTTAAATCACAAATCTTAGTTTCAATATGCACTAATAAGTAATTTGAGTAATGTGTAAATTCAGGTGAGATTAAAATGTCCTAAGGGGGTTGGGTGTGAAAATTTTCAATTAAAAAAGGTCTGGACAAAGTTATTAAAATATTAGATAGATATTCTTTAGATTCTATTTCATCGTATTACATAAAAATGTGTGGGGGATTGGTAGTTTGAATGATTAATGATTCTGGTCTCAGTTCTGGATTTTTAATTTGTATTTTGACACAAAAAAAGTAATCCACGAATTGATATAGATATTCACAAGTTCTGATCGACTTCTTGAATTATAAAATTGATTATTTAGCTTCGTTTGAGGGAAATTTTCATGTCGGATAACACTCTGTCCACTCCATCTTCAAGTTTGAGAGGAATGTGTACCGTGCGACATTTTCCAGACCTGAACCATGCAATGGCTCTTTTTTCATCAAATCACAATAATTCCAGCTCACCACGAGTCGATCATCATTCGTTAATCAACGGTAAAGATGGCAATATCCCTGTGCCGAAACAGAGAGATGACAATACATTTTTTTATGTATATAGCTACAATGCAAGAGGGAGAAAGTTAGCTGCCACTTATTTGGAAATACGGGTAACATTTTCTCTAAAAATTCACATGTCTGAGAAAAATTTTCTAAATCTTTCAGAATTGTTTAAATTTTAAATTTGGTCTTTGTATCAACTTAATTATATAATACTAAAAATAATAATTATCACTTATAACCTCTCATCTATTATTATTAATATTATCGTTATTATTAATAATTTTTATATTATTAAAGATATTGATTATTTCAAATGGGCTCGTAATAAATGAGCGTAGGATTTTTTTCTAAATTTTTTAAAACTGACAGTAAAATAACCAAACAGTTTTGTAGTATCACTTACATCAAGCTCTATCCATTTCCAAAATCTGTGCCATTAATATCCAGTCATCATATTTAATTTACTTGCCAGAATCGATACAATTTTAATTTATTCAAGAGTCCCAGCAAATTAATGTTTCTCAGCCAATTCTGTTAAATATTTAATAATTGTCTTGAACAAAAATCAAAAATTGCTTTCTCATAATTTGGACTGGTTTCTCAAATTATGTCAATAATCATTTGTGGCAGACATTTAAAATAATTATAATAATCATAATAATAATAAACATAATAATTCAATAACAATAATAGTTTAATAATTGATAACAGTAATGATATCAAAAACCATCTAACAAGCTCAAATTACTATTGACTCCCCCAAAACCCACATAAAAACTTCTGACAAAGATGTGTGTTTGTGTTAGTATTTATTTATAACAACACTTCAACGATACGGTTGACATGTACCGGTTTTCCAAAAAGAGATACTGTCAATTTTCCGCACCTTATCTTTTACATGTGTTTTTTAATCAGTGGCTCAATGCCGTGCTTGCAATCAAAGACATAAAAATGATAATAATCAATCATTCAGAAGCATTCGTGACCATTAGATGTTATCTGAATTGATTTATTTTCTTGAACATTGAGCCTATTATATAATGTGTGCTTGGTTGTTTCGTCTCATGTTTTAAATTGAACCATAATTTTATTCTTCAATTATTTTTCAATTAAAACCGAACAATATGTTATTACAAATGTTTTTCAAAAAGAAATCACATTTCTAGAGTCAGTTTCACCAGCGTCACTAATTTATTTTGTTTTCTCATATTTACGTCAAGGATCTTTTTATAATTATTAATTGTGGTAATTTAATAAAACGGCGATGATAATAATATAATTATTTTAAAGTTTTACTTTAAAAATTATTTCATTCATTTTAAACTGTTATTGACTTATGTAAATGATTTTCTTTTTTTTTATTAAATTTTATCAAATTATTTTTTATTGTGTAATTTTATTTCATCAATATCAATTGAAATATAAGAAATGTTAAATTCTAATTTCTCCAGACCTTACTTATAAATGTCTGTCAAATATGTTTTTGTTAGTTTTTTGGGTCAATATATGCGGAATATCCTCATTTTACCACATTTAACCCTTTGACAATATATGATTACAATTCTTTTTCACCATATTCTTTTCGTAAGTTATTTTCTGCAAATTTACAAATGTATCGAGTTTTTTGGGTGGCTTATTCCGTGATCTTGACATTTGATCTTATATTTCGTGAACTTTGTGTTAGATTATAATACTCATGAATTTCGCCATGTCTTATAAATTTTCCTTTAAATAAGAACCCTTTCTGACTTTTTTTTAATGTTTTACTATTAACTTATGTAATTGATGTTCGAAAGGTCTTATATTCTTTTTAGGCTAAAAAATTCCTTCATTGTTTCACAACACAAATATTATTTATGTTACTGATTTTGCTGTATTTTGTATATACTTAAAATCTTTCTCTTGCAATGTACCTCATTTTTCCATTATATTATGAATAAATGAACCTAAAGATTTACATTAAAAAAATAAAGACAACAACTGTTGTTTGAGATGTAGATACAATAAGACAATAAAAAGGTTTAAGATATAAAAAACTAATAATCTATTTATAATCAAGATTGCTTTTTATAATTTATTTTTATATCTTAAAATAAATCACTAATTTTGTACAACCTTATAATTTGAACGAGACCTATTTCTAGAATAAGATAATAAAAGCATTCAAAAATTATTGCACGGAGCCAGTCCCTGAGTATAAAAATTGAAATTTTCGAATTTTCCTCATTAATTTTGAGTTGAATGAAATAATTTCGTTTTCATTTTTATTATTCTCCTTTTATAAATTGAAAAATTTTAATAAAAGCAATCGAAAAAAAGAAATTGCAATAAAATAAACGTTCTCTCCGTTTTATTGGTATTGATTATTTCTATTTTGACTGTGTTGGTGATGGGAATGGTATTCATTAATGATTTTCCCAGACTCTGGTCAAATTGATGATGATAATTAGATTAAAGTTATTAATCTCCTTCAATTTATCAATTAGATCGGAGCGGCTTATCAAGCTGAACTACCAGAATTACATGCGCCCGAAGACAAACTTTCCGACGTGAATTGTAGCCTACGCGTTTGGGAACAAATAATGTGGAAACCGAACCAAATTCCGGAAGATGTGTTTAATATGTATAACTTGGCAACTATTTCCATCGCTTGTTTTTCAGGTATTGATTAATAATAATAACAACAACAATAAAATAATAATATAAATAAAATAATAATATAAATATAAAATCTTCACATTCAACTTATGCACGAAAATTGTCGTAGGGTTCGGTGGTGGTGTTGATGACAGTGCTTCTGTTGAAAATGGAAGGAAAATTGCCTCTCACATGCTAACCCGTCAAAAAGCCTTGGACTGTCTCCATAAAGCACAATACAATATGGAAAAGGCCGTTGAAATTTTTGCCGAGAATTCTTTGCCCGAAGTAATATAATTCCATGATTTTTAAAATCAATAATAATAATAATATTTGAATAAATTTCGTTATTCTTCCTGCACTGTGGTGCTGCGCATTTATTTTATTTTAAATTATTTATTATTTTGTAGATATTTTATTGTCGCATTTTATTCTATATGATGATACATTGACGAAATCTCAGATTCAAATTTAAAAGATTCTTTATCGATTTTTAATTAACATTTTTAACATTATTGATGTTTTTTCGTTAAAATTATTAAAATTATAATTAAAATTTTTTCAACAAAATATCAATATTATTGTCATTATTTTCGGGAGAATTTTTCTGACAAGGCAAACTCAAATTGTAACAATACAGAATCTCTCGGGTGACATTTTTTATGTTTGAGTATTTATTGTACCAGTATTAATGGTTTTGAAACAGCTTAGATGTGGTATAATCAGCACACAGAACTGTTATTTTTTTGTATTGTTTCAATAGATCAATTTTTCGATAAATATAAATATGATTTTTGTTGTATATTAATACGTGAGTGAGAGGGGTGGCTGGGTATCGTCTATACAGTTATTTTATTTTTATTACACTGGGATTTCTCACGATTAAAAATTATGGTGACATGATTGTCGGTTGGTGTCGGTTTTTTTAATCAACAATGTGTGCATAAAAATATTGGTGCAAGAGATGGTTCTGTTCAATTTTGTGGTCATCGTTCTCAAAGAATATTTGAAAACATTCATCACGGCTTTTGGAATTTAATTTTTGAGAGAGAGGGGAGTTATATTAGATCACCAGATTCCTATTCTAAAAGAAAAATAGAATTTTTAATTTTAAATTGATTTAGAAATCATTTTTCAATATTCTATGAACACAAGGCCACTGTTTATTTGAATAAAAATAATTCACTAATTAATTAAAAATTTTTTTTTATTTTTATCGATATTGACATTCATTGTAATATAAATCAATATTAAACTTTAAATATTTAATTTATAATCAATAATTAACAGATTATCATTTCTTAAAAAAATTATTTTATCAATAAATAGGGATAAAAAAAATGTTGAATTTTTTGAAATTTTAGACAAACAAAATTCCTTTTCTATGGACGGATGAAGATCACACAATGTTCGATGAAAGTGTAAAAATTCATGGAAAAAATTTTCTTCGTATAAGTCAAGATAAACGAAACAAAAAGAATCGATTAGTTGGGGATTTTGTCACATTTTATTATTATTGGAAGAAAAACAGACCTAAGAATCGAAAATATGCTGCGAAAAAGAATCTGCGGAGTAATGAGATGCAAATTACGAGAAATATAATATATAATTAATTTTAAAATTAGGTCGGGCATCTAACGCTCCTCAATCAGAACAGAACGACAATGTCGATAGTAATAATTCGATAAAGCAAGAAGCCACTGCTTTGATTTCCGAATCGGAAAAACCCTCTGACAAGCCTGGCGATTCCAACAATCATTCGCCGAACGATACTGTTCAAGAGTTTTGTGTAAATTGTAAATCGACATTGCCAAAATTTGTAAGAAACAATCACCAATGATCTCAGTTTATTTTTTTTACTGAATGTTTGATTGTAGGATTTAACTGACGAGAAAAATTCATCGTTAACTGAACGAATGAGGATTATTTGTGGCAAATGTCAACATTATTTGCGCAGATACGGACATCAAAGACCGCTCGATGTGATCAAACAGCAAAAAGATAGCGATCTGGAAGAGGATGGCGGAGATTTTGAGGAAGAGGGTTTGAATGGTTTTGATGAAGAAGAGGATGAAGAAGAACAGGAAGGTGAAGAAGACGAGGACGAAGAAGTCTTTACATCAGTTAATTCTCCATCGGTTTGCAAAGAAGTTGACGACAATGCATCGAAAGTATCAAACCAAAGTTCACAAAATGCGCAACAAGATAACAAGAATACACTCGCTATAAACAAATACGATTTCGACGAGGAAGACGAGAATGTAGAGGAAGTAACTAGCTTGTTGAAGCGAAATCAGGCTAAGCATAGTATTATGAGGGATACGGTAATGATTATTTAGAAACTAAATTTGATAGGAAATAATAATAATAATAATAATAATAATAATAATAATAATAATAATAATAATAATAATAATAATAATAAAAAATAATAATTAATGATTTTTTTCGATTTTAATATCTATTTATAGGATTCAAAGCAATCGAACTACAAAGTACAGAGTAACGGGTCTAATTTATTCGCCAACAAAGCCGTTGCTGGATATCCTGGGAAGTCATTTAATTCAAAAAGTGGAAATTTTTCGTACCCTGCTGTTACTACGAGTAACCCCAGCTCCGGGAGTAATAATAACGTTATCAGTTCCACAAATTCATCCAATCAGCACTTAAAATCAACATCAAAACCAAATATAGTTTCAGATTCACAAATGAAGTCCATGAAACGCAACAGTATTTTGAAAGGAAAGATGAGCAATGATAAATCCAAGAAACGTAAAGTGGAAACACCGGAAGAAGTCATAACGACAAAGAGTTCAGGTTTGACAAACCGGAGTTCATTGTTGCGATCCAATGTGAGTAAACAGATCCACGATTCGTTGAAATCGACTATGTCACACTCAAACTTCATGGATTTCGGCAAGAAATTGAAACAGAAAAACTCATCAATTATTGGGCAAAATGATGTGCCTTCTAGTCATTACGATTCAAACTCGTCCAGCTCATCGTCGTCAAGCAGTTCGAACGATTCTTCATCATCCGATGAAGATGAGAGTGGTGTAGGATTAGCGAAAAAGGCCGGATCTTCAACTGTTAAATTTCCAGCAGTACCGAAAATCGATACAGCCAAAGAATCCAGTATAACAATATGTGTTATCGAATTGATTATTTGCCATTTTTTCAGAAACAGACTCGACCAACAAAGAATCAGTTGACAGCAGTTATAATCAGATGATAACGGCAGTTCCTAATTTACCGGGCGTCTGTGCAGTTACAAATATCGGCGAACCAATGCCACAAATGATGCAGAACATTAGTACCGATCTATCATCCAGCCTTTCTTCATCGGTGCCCGATTTGAACATTACACTTTCTGAACCTCTTTATAAACAGTTATCATTACGTAACTCAGTGGTACCCGTTACAACTTCAGCAACATTGTCGTCCACCAGTATCACTCCCGAATCTGTCACAAGTGGTTCTAAGGTGGGTGGGTGCATGTTTGTGTGTGTGTTTGGTACCGAAAATAAACAAAAATATTATTTATAATAATTTTATTAAAACATTACAAATTTTTGCAGCAAAGTGCCACCACTGTCCCTGTATCAATATCAACCAATGACACGAATAAAATGGTTAATTTCAATTCTATCGCCAATCAGCAGCGAATCGAAAACAATCCAGAAGAGATTGGTCTCAACTTGGTGAAACCAAAGAAACGAGCTGAAAATGCTTACAATGAGCACAATTGGGCTCCACCCCACGACAGTCCCAGCAAACTGGTTCATTACAGAGGAGATACGTCGACTTCCGACTCGTCATTGAATGAGGCACCCAAACAAGTTATTAATGGGAACGAGTTCGTTATTATGATTTTGATTTTACAATTTAGCGAAACTTTGATTTAAATTACTCAATATCCTGAAATCGATTTTTGTTATTTGAAAAGATAATCGTTTTATTTTTTAAAAAAAAACGTAAAATTACCTGAAAAAGCACTTTTAATAAAAAGTCGATTTGAGGTTGACACTTTATCATTGACAGTTAAATGAAGTTGAAGTACAATTTTTAAAAGTTAAAGATATACCTTCTGTACATGAAAATCGATATATTAACAAACAAGATAAATTTATTCCAGTTTTAGTTGTTGTTTTTTTTATAATAAATACTAAAATCGAACATCTTCCGAAATTTTCTGCTTTGTTTTTATCAATAACAAAAAATAATTCATTTTAACCATAAATTTCACACAGTAAATAATCGATTCCGCTTGATTGTCTTGTTGTTGATAATAATATAATTGATAATTTAGATTTCTTTTCTAAAGTTTTAATAAACCTAAATGGATTCGACATTTAATTTTATTGATCATTTTATTATTATTTAAATTTTTTTTATTATCATAACCAATTTCCGTTAATATCTAAAACCGATTTAGGATTGTCCATAGCTCATGCTTTGGACATATTATCAGAACGGTTAAGTTAACGGAAGGTTTTAGTTGCGCTCGTACTGATCTGCAACATACGACATCTGGACTGCGACCGGACGACATTGAACAGAGACATAAGTACATTACGATAGCTAAACAGAATGATCCAACACCAGTTGTAATTAAATTTATTAGCAATTATTTGTATTGATTTTGTCCATCTAATTGCAGGTAAATTTGAATGCCCAGTCACAGGAATCAGTTCGTTCCGGAGTAAATTCTATGCCTCCTCCTATGGAAAAATTACACCTCCAAGCAGTTGCAAAGCATATGACCACTCCACCTTTGACCCACTCACATTTGAATATATCAACAAGTTCGGTGAATCAATCTTCAATTCCTTCTCCTGCCCATTCCAGAAAAATAAACTCCAATCCCAGTCACACTATACGATCACCCTCGCCAGCTGGAAATCGCTCCCAAGCTTCTTATTCGACGGGAAATTCAAATATTATCCGCACAAGTCACTTACATAACAGTCCATTATTGAACAGTTCTGCGAACTCTTTCAACAATATACGACCCCCTGTACTTATGAACCATAACATGCCATCTGTGGGAAACAATTCTCTTCTCAGTAAGATGAACAATATTTGTAACTTCCGCTGATACCAATTTTTTTATTTCAGTTGACTATGTTAACATGAACAAAGTGGCCAATGACCTTCTCATATATCAAGCAATGGCTCGTATGTTTTATTTGTTGACATATATTATGTAATGATTTAAAATATTTATTTTTTGTGGGATTCGGTAAGTTCATAATAATAATTATAATTTTTTGGTTTTTAAAATTTTTATTGATTTCATTTATTATGTACAGTGATAATTCGATAATTGCAACATTTCATGAAATAATTATTGTGGCCATTATCGAATTTCGTTGTTTTTATGAAATTATACTAGAAAAGTAATAAAAATCCATTCTAAGATTTAATTAAGAAAGACTTCGCATATTTACCTTTTCTCTTATTCTTCTCAATGGGAAAACATCTTGTAATGATCAGGAAGCCTCAACCAAATCGACAACAGCATCAAAATCTGAACATAATTTGGTGGATTTGTTCATCACTGTTTAAAGTTTCGGTTAAGATCAACATCTTCACAATCCTCACTTTCTCTAATTCCAGTGTCTGCTAATGTTTTTGATGTTTCACCTTCTTCAATAGCCCATCCCATTATTTTGTTTGTTATTGTGACACTTACAACAACACCGCGGTAAAGATCTGTGTTTATTAGTTCCGGAGTTTAGAAATTAAAAAGTCTGTGGACATCATCATCGTCATATATAAAAGTGATAGGAATTTAACTCTTATCAAATAATACCTTAAACAAACTTTTAATTACATCAGCTTTGATGTTCGACAAAGCTTCTGTGATCATATATAGAACATTCTTCAGATTAATTGATTTCAATTTGAGATGTGTATCATTCCATGGTATTACATCTAAATTAATTAAGTTTTTAAATATAACTGTTTTAGAAGGACTTGATAATTTATTGATCCAATGGCATGCATGATAGAAGTAAGGTTTAGTGGGAAAAATAAAAATTGGATATTTCCGTCGTCGGAATTATCGAGAAGTAGAATGGTTTTCGGATCTAAACACTTTTTACATAAAAATCCGTTACACATGGAGCAAATTCTTCCTTGAACGATTCAAAAAATAGATTCTTTGTCTGTTAGAAATTTTTTGATGATCATGAAATTTTTTTAAAGCATCGTGATTTTTACTTACCGATTATAATTAATTAAGTTAATTATAATTTCAGTTGTGCTTTTTCCACAACTAATTACTGTTTAGTGATTTTAAAATCTTCTTATTTATGTAAACGCAGAATTGCACCTAATCTTATACCTGAAAGATATCGATTATTTTATGTTACATCTGTATTCAGAAAGTTATGAGGAAATGCAAAAACAAGAGCTGCACAAATACCTATATGGTGGAAACATGGGTTTGGGTAACAATCTATTGAACAGGGGACTGTGGGATCAACGGGATCAGCGGGACAGATTTGGTTTGCCTTCATAATGTCAATATATGGATATATTTGTTTACGATAACGATTTTCTTAGGTTTGACAAATGATGTTTGGCCTAACAATTTACCTCCTGGATCTATGCATCCTTCTGTTGATATATCGACTATAATGCGCGCTTTAAACCAATCACAGCAGCAAAATGCTGCCAATACCTTGAACAGACCACGCTCTGCAACTGGCGGTCTGAATCTCTCTAATCTTGGAGGCATGACCCAACAGAACTCGGTAGCCAGTAGTAGTAATCCAAACAGTCAGACCAATGAAAAACCCGGATCTGGACGGGCTTCAGTGAATCATATTAGCAACGATTTCCAACGACAAAATGTAAGTGATTTTCTGAATTGATTATATTCGAACATTGAACGATAGTTCTCTATGGTGAAGATTATTTATGAATCGATTTAAACGAGTACGTGTGTATATTGATCGAGTAGTGCTTGACCTACCGTGGTATTGATTTTAATTTTAATGTATGTTGTACAGGATGTGTTGGCAGAGAACCCGGAAATGATGGACAATCTGATTCGGATGATGACAGAGGGCCACCTGAATCAGAACGCTGCACTTCTGCACATGCTCAACAGTCAACAAAAGTCATCAAACACAATGCATCACCAACAGCAGCAGCCGACTCCGCCGTCAGCTCACGTAGCAGCTTTGAACAATTTGGCCGGAACGGTCACAGGTGCTAATTTCCCAAATCTCACCAATCCCCATTTGGGAGTGACACAATCGATTTTGCTGCAAATGCAAAATCAGGCCGCATGTTCCGCAAAACCCCCTGCTTCGAATAATTATCCCCCTAATGGTCCCCGAATGAATTTGAGTGATGTCTATCAACTGTATCATCAGCTGGGCGGCATCAACAGAAATCCGCCGAGATAACCGAAAGTGGTAGTATTATTATTACTCGATTGATCATTTGTTCATTTGTATTAATAATGATTTTATTATGATTATCCTTTTCTATCTCTCTCTCAACTCGCTCTGGTTTTCTTATTGTTTATTACCAATTAGCTTTTTTGATTTTATCGGTCATTCATATCGTTGTGATCGGTCTCTCGCGCTCTCTTTATTATTTATGAATTTACTTTTCTCTGGTCTATACTTGCAGTGTTTGGTGGCAATGAAACTCGTCTCTGCTAAATCATCATGCACAATAACGGTTTCCATGAAATCACACACACAAACCGTAAATATATAAATATATAATATTGTCTGATTTGGTAAGTTCTGTCAGTTGGAGTATGAAAATAAAATATTAGATGTAATTTTTCTAATATTCCATTTGTCTTTGAGTTCTCCCTCATATATACCCAAAATATAAAATACCTTGTTTAATTTTTCCTGAAAAAATCAATTGATCGATTACTGGACTCTGATTTTCTAAGGGTTTTGGAAATGGAAAGTGCTCAGGACAGATAATATATTGTGTGATAAGTTTAAGGTCTGTAATAATCATTAATGTATTTTCTGACCGAAAAATTTGTTGTGTTGACGATTTTATCTGTATGATATAAGTGGTGATCAAATCGATAGCATTACAAGGATTTTTGAATAATCAAAAATAATATTGTCATTAATAATATTAATTTTAAAGAAAAATAAATAACCTTCGTTATGTTTTATTAATTTTATGTTAAGCTCCCAAGTATATTCTCTGTATAATTTATAAAGTAATACGAAAAACTAATATTACTGTTAGAGAGGAACCACAAATGCGGATCAATGGGGAGTGTACTTGATCGAAAGATAAGTGACACGAAACTACATCCAAGAGATCACGATTAAGAAGAAATCATTTAAATGAGCATAAAATTAAGTTACGAACTATCAAAAATAATAAAGCTACTAGTTTTTAATATGAAATTGCTGAAAATCACCGTGGTTTTTATTGTGAGAAAAAAATTAATTACCTTATTAGTTCACGATTATTATGAAATCGTTAAAATGATTCAGACAAGCTAGATTTTTAAATATTTAAATAATTAAACTAAAAAAACTGAAAATGATTGAAATTGATTCTAGGGTGAAACTGATTATCTTTTGTATGTGCGGTTTTCTAAGCACATTTTAGCATAAGAAGAATGTACATTTATTCTATATAGTTAGAGTCAAGAATTTTAAATGTCTAATATGAATATAAATAAATCTTAAGTCTAATTTACTCAAATTTGTTCTGGTGTTCCAAGTTCAGTAACTACTGTCAATATCAACAGAGGACTTATCTATTAAATCAATTGCTTATTATCAATTTTATGAGCTCCAGTTTTATCCTTTACTCTTGGATTATGGATTAGTGTCTCTACTTTCACTTAAGATTTTTTTAAACTAATTGTTTTTGCTCCAATATTAGTTTTTTGTTTCATAGATTCACAATCTGTGAATGTAGCTAATTTATCGAATGTCTTTGAATATATAATGATTTCTGCTTCAACAATTTATTAATTTCTGGACATCAAGCTTTCATTTCAACAGTAAACAATCAATTTGAGTTAACTAAAATCTTATCGATAAAACCAATAAAATTACCAAAACCGATTAATTTATTTAGTTTATCTGTAATTATCAATATTATTTATTATATTTATTATGTGTACTAGTATGATTCCGGCTTTTAAAAAAATAAGTAATTTTGTGGTTCAACGAATAAATTAAATTGGTAAATATTATTTTTTAAAAAAAATATTAATAATTCAACGTTATTTAAATAGATGTTGTTTAAATAATACAGTAATTCAAAATGGCCAATTTTTCCAAATTAACGTTATTTGCAGGAAATAATGCTGTAGAAGTAAATTCTTTGCAGAAACAACATTTGTTCGTAGAAGTTTACGACAAATATGTTCTTTCCAATAAGACATTCAAAGAATGGTTTTGCCGATTCAAGAATGAAGATTTCTACATCATGGTATAACTTTATTATAATAGATAACCTTTAAATAATACAGAAAATCAAAATTGCCCATTTTGTTCCAAATAAATCTCATTTGCGGAAGTAATTTCTAGACTAAGCCATGTTAACCATGTCAATAAACAGTTCTACTTAATATTATTCTGGTTTTCAATCAATACTTCTTTCAAATAGCATTTCTTAAATTTAACATTGTTCTGAAAATTATTTCGTCGTTTTTGTTATTAATTATTTTGTTTTGAATATTAAATGTTTTTGTAATATTTACTCTGGTTGGTTAGCTCACTTTTATTTATTATTTATCTACTGATTAAATTGTAAGAACTAAATTTATTAATTAGACTAAATTTGTTTTAATATTCAAATATTAATATTTTATATTGAAGATTCTATTTCTCCAATTGAAGTAAATAAAAAATTCCAGTACTAAAAATCTGTGATTTACTTCTTAAATTATTATTATTACCATACGTGGTTCATAGAACTCAAGTCCTATTATTAAAGTTTAATAAAAATCATCTATTTGTTCTGTTTTATTATGTATTTAGCACTGCCTTCTATAAAAAATATATTTAATTTATAACTTTTCACCCTTTGTAATTGTCATACTGATAAACTATTCGTTTTCTGTTGGTCAATGATGATTTCTTTAGTTTGATACATTCATTTCATTTATGCAGCTGACTGCAGTAAATATAGAAATGGCCCTGTTTCGCAGTAGTAGCTTAAAACAGCAGAAAAATTGCAATTTTTAAAATTTCATGTTGATGCAATAAGGGGATTTATCATATTAATTAATTTAATAAAAAATATTTGAAAATTAATGAAACCCAACCTCAACCTTATCCGTAATCATAAGCGGATAAAAAAAACTTATATGAACTAGTGTGTAATGAATGTGCTAACACAAAAAATAGTTCTCTACTGTAAAATGTCTCAATAAATCAAATAAGACGAATTCAAAATCAATAAATCTATTCAAATAAATATTGAAATCAGAATAATATAACTAAGATAAAAATCACCCAAACCAAATTATCAGAAGCTACGCCAAATTGACGTTCCACAGTATAAAAGACAGCGTTGAAACATACAGATCACAAAAAACAAAGGCAATTTTTATTAGAGAAAGGAAATTAAAAAGTTTTCAACTCCAATTCATTCATATAAAGACGTTAAAGTTTGCCACTTCGGAGATCAAAACCCTAGAAACTTGTTTATGTGCCCATTGCTCCGAACTCTTAATTAAAGGAATATTAAATTCCAGTTTGCCACTACAGAGATCAAATCACCTGAACATTTATTTTTTATGCCCATTATAAATTTTGTTTTATAAATATATTAAAATATTAAGACAAAGTTTCCATCGAATTCATATTAATTTTATTCGATTAAATATAAAATAATTAACTCAATAATATTAAGTTGCTTTCTAGCAATATAACTTGTTTTAAAAATAAAATAAAGTTTTAATATAAATAAACAGTCACAAATAAATAAACTTTACAAAGGTTATCTTTAAATTATAATAAAGTCAGGACTTCAGGATAAAAATTTTTTTAGTTTCCGTTTTATTTTTTGTTAACTCACACGCTAAGTAGGGCGATGAGTTAAATTGTTTTTCTTCATTGAGAACTTCTGAGCTTAAGAGTGAGAGAATTTTTCTAACCCGAAAATAAAATATCCATCAAGGTCTATCATCACCAATTTTTATAAAAATCCATATTTTTATTAAAAATAGAATTTTGAAAATTTGAATTTGATTTTATTCGTTCATTAATATAGTCTTCGCCGTTAAGTCCAAATAATAATTTTTTTAGCTCCACACTTTTAACTCTACTAGGAACTTAACAATACATATAATTTAAAAATAGAAAGTTCAACTTTCTATAATTAGAAATTAAAATAAAAAATTAGATAAACTTAAAATGGAAACAATATTTTTAAAAATAGAATGACCTTAATTTTAAAAGAAATGTAATGTTAGATTATGACTGACAAAAGGCACATAGAAAAATTAAAGGCCACGTAAAATATATTAGAACAAAAAATATGAGGACAATATAATCAATCCATACACTCACAGACAAGCCATAGATACTCATTTTCAGAAAAATTAGTATTTAAGAAGCAGCATTAAATCAAAAACAGATATTGCCAGATACAAAATATATACCAAGTAGGTGCTAGGTAATTATAATTGTGTTTATTATTTAATTCATTATTATAAATCTTGGTAATTTGTATTCAAATTACGCAAGAGTCATTTAAAATCTTTATCATTTCCCAATAATCACTAGCCTCTTGCAACTAGGATTATTCTTCTATTTCTTATAATCTTATAATCTCTTTTTTTACAATTTACACAGTGATTAGGGCTGTTAAATTGTCTTAGGGTCTTTCAACAACTTACAAGGTAAATGTGAAAGGATTCTTTTAACTCTTACAGGTTTAATTATTTGATTTGCTATATTTATGTCAATAAAAGTATTTAAAATTATTCGATTTGTTCTCATTTTTAATTTTATATTGTGTAACATTTAATAGTTTTTCCTTATTATTTTCGAACTACACTCCATAAATCCTTCTGATCAATAGACATGTCGTTAAGTTATCTAAAGTTCCGAATCGATATTCTTAACCCAATTTATTAATTTTTATTTCATTTTCTAGGACTTAACATTCAAAATATAAGTTGATTTAAATGGTAATTTTATATATGATGATCCTATTAAAGACTTTTAGGAATTTAAATCTATTTGAATCGCTAGTATATATTTAAAATTCCACCCAGATTCTGAAAATTCTTTTTTTTCATATATTTATTTAACTTAAAAATATTAAATTCACTTTTCAGTTTATTTCATTTTCATTTATTATTTCAATTGGTTTTGAATAAAATGAATATTATCAAATTTACCATTTCTATAATATTTAAGAGTTGATATTACTTGAGTTTGAAAATTTTAATCATTAATTATTTAATTTTTAATTTTCTAAGACTAAAAAGTTTATTATCGTTAAAATTTCAGATAAAATGAAGCAAGATTTTTATTGTTTTTATTAATTACAATTTTTTACTAATTTATATTTCAACTTTATTTTATTTATTAAAGTGTTTTATAATTTCTATTTTTTGCAATTTTTTCTGATTTTAAAATTTGGATAAAAATTATTTTTAACCTTCTCTGAAGTTCACTGAATTCTGTGTTGATCAGAGGTTAATGACCAAACCTGATATATTTATCCTTTCATTAGACCATTTTTATATTTTTCCTCATTGTAGCTGTCATTTGATGTGCATAAGATGGTATGTTTTTTCTGTATACTGATGTTTTCAATCTATTACTTAGGTTTTCCTTTATTATTAAAACGTTTAGGAATGTAAATTTGTTTTTACTTTCATTTTCAATAGTTAATTTTATAGAAGGATGAAGATTACTTATGTATTCTCGGAAAGGATCAATTTCTTTCTTTTTGAATATTAGGAATACATCATTAACATACCATTTATACATTAGTGGTCTATTTCCCTTAAAATCTTTTATTTTCTTTTCTAAGCTATCCATAAATAACGAGGCCAATGTTGGTCCTAAACCTGATCCCACGGGAAATCCGTCTCTTTGCGTGTACCATTCGCTATTGAACAAAAATGAAATGTCTTTCGTATTAAATTCCAATAATTACCTCATAATAAATTCGCCCATGATGTCTATCCTTCCAAAGAGAAAAGCAAAGATCAATTGTTTCCGAAATAAGCACATTTGTAAAAAAAAGCTACAAATGTCAAATGATACCATATGGTTTTTTTCAGAATTTTTTCATAATTATTTTTTTAAAATTAAAAAATTCAAAACTGTCTTTCACTTCGTATTTGATTTCTAATAATGATTTTACAGTTTGTCTCAAAAGTCTGTTCGCACCTATCAAAATATAATATTTTTCATCATAAAAATCAGAAATAACTGAAATTGTTATTTTATTTTTCTAATTTAATAACTTATCGAGAGTTGAATATAAATATTTTATAATATATATATATAATATATATATATATATATATGTAAACTACCGTCCATAAGTTTAATTGCACCTGAGGGAATTCGATTCATGTGGTTTTAAAACAAAAAATGATATAGACAAATTTACATTAATATAAATATTATAAAATTTTATGACCACAGTATTAATAAAACATAAGTAATATATAATAAGTTATATAAAATTTATATATAAAATTTAAATAAAATTATTTATCACATTAAACAATCCAATAACATTATTATAGCTATGCTTATTATCAATATATCTATCCAAGCCTTTAAGAGTGTTTTATAATGGAAATTAAACAAAACTTACTGAATTTAGCCTTAATTGAAATCTTTTAAAAATACCTTATAAAAATTTGAAAACAAATATTGATTATACTTTAAAAATCCATTTCAATTCAATAAATAATTT
>JBBMKC010023879.1:0-18627 GCA_037834085.1 Bipalium vagum | reverse complement strand
TAATAAAAGAGACACTTTATTTAAATTAATTAATTTACGGAAATTTGTTTAAGTATTTTATTTTTTTTTTGGATTAAGAAAATTTTTGAAACTATGAGTGACTTTATTGAAATAGCTGCTAACACTGATAATTGCAAACATAATAGATTCAAATAAAAAAGGAAATGTTTAATAATACGTAAGGATTTTATCCAAAAAGTTTAGTTAGCTTAATCGACCACGATTTTTCTTAGTGAATTAAGATTTTCCTGTTTACCATTATTCGTGAATTTTTCCTTTCTTGGTAGCGTTGTAGGTTTTTCTTATTTTAGTTCTATTTCCACGATTCTCTTGCGTATTACATATTTTTGATCAATAAATAAGCGCGTTCACATGTTTTCCACATTTTGGGTATGAGTAGTATGTAAAACCAGACTTTGAGGACAGGATCCCCACTTTTATTTTTTATTTTTTTCACTCAACCCCAGAGGAGAGCTCCATCAAAATAGAAAAAAAAAATTTCCTCCCCCAAAGTCTGGTTTTACATACTACTTCATTTATTATATTCTTATATTACTAGTTTTAAAAACTTAAAAATATCAATTTTTTTCTTAAAAAATAAAAGTTGAAAATCAGTAAAAATAAAATAGAAAAAAATTTTTTTTGCTTAAAAAATGAATTCAACTTACTGTGACATTTGTGAAAAGATTGTAATATACTTGCAGGTTTAATTTCTCATAAAAAATCTAAATCACATTTAGAAATTTAAAATAATGTTAACCAACAAATAAACAATGTAATTTTTGTGGAGATATTTTCAGAACAGTTGCATCAAGAATAAGTCATAAAAAACATTGTGATAAAAATCCGAATAATTTTGATAATCAAAATAATCAGCTGCAACAAATTTCACAATAAAATTTAAATAATTTTAATTATGAAAATAATATTACTTTAAAAGATCAATTTTATAATTCTTCAAAAGATTATTTAATTTCTAAAGATATTTATGAAGGAGATGATGTAAGACATTATTTAAGTAATTTTCTTCCAAAAATTAAAGAATCAATGTTCTATCATATTCAAGATGGAAGATTTTTTAAACCATTAAAATTTTCATTAAACTTGAACATTAAATTTTTTCATCCAATTGATTCTGAATATTTTAAACTTCATGTGATGTAGGAACAATAATTACAATAAATAATATTACATCAGAAACAGAAGACATTTTTACAAAATTTAGAAGAAAAAATGGAAAACACCTGGCAACGATTAAAAAAATCTGGATGGATAATCGATAGTTTTTCTCACTGAACACTTTCAATTGATGATATAAAAGATTTAAGAGGAAGAACATTTATTCATTTACCTTTTCAATCTCATTCAATCATTAATATTCAGAACCAAAATAAAAATGTTTTATATGGTCAATTATTTCTTATTTTATACGACCTAAAATTCCACATCATAAAGAAAAATTAACATAGTATAAAGAATATGAAAATAAATTTAAATATAATGAAGAAGATATATCAATGAAAATATGTAATATTAATAAATGTGAAAAAGAAAATGGATTAAGAATAAATGTTTATATGATTGAATGTATTAATAAAAAGAGAAGCAAACCCTTGGAACTAATCCTTCTGTTTCCAAAATTGAATTAAGAAAATCTTGGAAAACATGTCCAATATATATTTCTTCACAGGATATTAATAATTATAAAACAATATTTTTATGATTTATTGAAGATCATTAGATTTTAATTAAAGATTTTAAAACATGGATTAATGAAGAAATTGGATACAGACTTAAACCGAGTGAAGATGAGGAATTATTTATTTGTGAAAGATGTTTTAAATAAATATTAATAGATCTGCTTATGAAAATCATTATGATTTCTGTATTTTAAATAAACCAACAAAATATATTTTTCCTGATCAGAATTAAAAAATAACTTTTACATATTATGCATATAAACTAAGACTTCCATTTGTAATTTATGCAGACATTGAATGTATTAATAAACCAATAAATGAAATAAAATTTAAAAGTAGTTATCGAGAAATATTATTAAAAGATTCTCAGTTTCGAGAGTATTATTCTCAAACAGCGTTGCTGTGAAATCCAAGTGAAATAAAAAATTATAATTACATCATTAATTACATTAAAAATTTTAATATAAATTTATATGAAAAATTATTTACAAATACATTTATAAAATTTCAAGGAAAACCATTATGCGTTTTCTTAAACATTGTTTGTCATTATCCAAATTTAATTGAAGAATGTCCTCAATTATTTAATTAAATAATCGTTTATTTAAAGGTGAAAATTGTACAAAAGAATTTTGTCATTGGTTAACAAATGTTGAAAAACTTTTTACAATGCTTTGAGAAAAGAAAAACCATATAACTTAACTGAAGAAGAAATGGAACATTTTAAAAATAATAATATTTGTCATTTTTGTGAAAGCGAGACTGAAGATAAAGCTGTTGCTTATGATGCAGCTGGAAATCAATTTATGAATAAATTAATTGATCATGATCATTATGATGGAAATTATAGAGATCCTGCACATTTAGATTGTAATCTTAATGCAAGTGTTCCAAAATCAGTTCCAATATTTTTTCATAATGGATCTGGTTAAAAGATAAAAAAAAACTTAGAAAATTTTTTTAGAAGTTACTTATGTAATCGAAGTATAGTTCTGAATTAAATACGAGCAATGTTCTTAGAAGTAAAACTTCTAATATTTCTACATTTAATTTATTAAATGGCAAAGGAATTTACCCGTATGAATATTTTAAAGATATTGAAAAATTTAATAGAACAGAATTATTATCAAAAGAAGCCTTTTATTCTATGTTAAAGAAATCAAATATTTCTAATGAAGAATGTAAAAGATATAAAGCAGTTTATTCAAAGTTTTGTAAAAATCATTGGGATTATACAATTCTGTATCTTAAGCAAGATGTGATGTTACTTACAGATATTTTTGAAAAACTTAGAAAACCACCAATTTTAGATCCTTGTCATTTTGTTTCAACTCCCGGTTTAACTTGGCAATTAGAATTATGTGAAAAGAGAAATATTTTCAGAAAATGCGATGGCAATTCATTATAAAAAATATCAAACAAAAATGGATAAACCAATTTATTTAGTATTTTGTATTTTAGAATTATCTAAACTAATTATGTATGAATTTTATTATGATGTTCTAAAATTAAAATATAATGATGATATTGAATTAATTTATCAAGATACTGATTCATTCGTAATAAATATAAAAACAAATGATCTTTATAAAGATTTAAATGAATTAAAAGATTGGGTGGATTTTTTTGAATATAAAAAAAATGAATTTCCTACTAGTTTAAAATTAGAAAAAGATGACTATACTAAAAAAGTATTAGGAAAGCTTACAGATGAAATAAAGGGTAAAATTTTAATAGAATTTGCAGCGTTAAAATCAAAATCTTATGCTTATAAAACAAAAAATGTTCTTTCTAATAAGGAATCTCAAAAACTTATAAATAAAGGTATTCATAAATTTTTAAAAATGAAATGAAGTTAGAAGATTTTAAAAATAAATAAATAAATCCAATAATAACAGAAAAAGATTTTAAAATAATTACAAATATAAAATCTGATAAGCATGATATATTTATTTTACACCAAAATAAAAAAAAGCATTAGATCAGTTTTATGATAAAAGATTTTATTTAAAAAATATTGAATTAATATTTTATTTAATATTTCAAACTAATAAAAAATAAGTAAAAAATGGAATTAAATTTATATAATAATTTTATAAGAAACTAATAAATGAAAAATAATTTTTTTTCCAAATTTTCTAAATTTTGGGCAATAAAAAAATGCAATTTAAAATTACTATTAAATAATTAATTATCAAATGATTAAAAATTATCAAACATCCTAAAATTATTATAAATATTACTCTTTATTTTGCCTTTTGGAATTTTTTTACATTATTCATAAAATTTTTATCATAGATTAAAAAATATTATTTCTGTATTATATTATTTTATTATTCCTATAATTTTTAAATCATCTCTTATTAATTTATTATTTGTAAAATAAGATTGAAATATTATTTCATAAGATCTTAAAATCTAAAATGTAAATTCATTTATTTCTTCGATTCTTTCACTTGTACGTTTTTTTAAAATTTTTCTTTCATTCCTTCAATTTGATTATCTATTGTTTTTTTAATTTCTAAATTTTCATTAAAGTTTTTTTATAGATTTATTTGCATAAAATTCTGTTTGCGAAGAAATATTGTTCTTTTTATTTCTGTTTGATTTATTCTATCAATTTGTCCATGAGTATTTAATATTCTTTTTTGTAATCTTTCAACTTCATTTTTATATTTTTCAATTTCTAAAAAAGTTTGTTTCTTAAGATCTTTGATCACATTTTCATATCTTTTAATATTAATTTCATATTTACGGTTGAAACCTACATTTGTGGATTTCAAAAGAGTTTCAGTATTATTTAACTATTGTTTAAGATCATTGATTTCATTTTTACATTTTTCAATTTCATTTTTTTTCAATCTTTTCTTTTTAATAGTTAAGTGTTTATAGTCCTTTTGTAAATCATTATATTCGGCTTGATAACTATTTAATTTTTCTTTCATAATTTTTTAATATTTTTCAATTTCTTTTTTATTCTTTTCTTCACTCTCTTTTGTATTCATAATTTCTGCTTTAAATTTTTTATTTTATCAAACTTTTCATCACGAATATCACAGATACTTTTTTCTAATTTTTGATTTTGGTTTTTTAAATCAGTAATTTTTATATTTTTATTTTCCCAACATTTTTTATGATTTTTTGTCATTTTCTTAATTTTTATATATTTCGTTTTTTTCATTATTCAAAGTTAATATTTTTCTTTCATTTTTTTCTAAACATATTTTATTTTCATTTGATCCGGCTTTCATCCTCGTCCTCATCCTACTTCTTATCATCCTCATCCTCATTCTTTGAAGAATCTTTCAATTCCTTCTTCATCTCATCTTTTGGAGGAGTAGAAAGAAGAGAGTTAAATGCACTTTTCATGCCTACCTTTATTTGATTTTAAAATATATTTTTGACAATATTCACAATAATAATTATCACCCATTTTTTATATTAAAAAATTAAAAATGTAACCCCCATAACAACTCTACAACTTAAAAAATATTTTTAGTATACTTATACTAAAGAAAATATTTGAAACAAAAAATTTTAAAAATTAAAAAAAAATTATAAAGATTAAAAAATATATCGTAAAATAATAATAAAAAATGTTACAAAATTTTAATAATTAATATATTATTTAATAATATCAAAAATTTATAAAAAAAATCTATATCAAATTACTTTTTATTTTTGTTTCAATATTAAACATTTTTCCTCCTTTTAATTTTATATCCATAAATTGCTCTTGCAATAAAACAACATTCATTTTTCCTTTAAAATCTTTATCTTTTAAAATATGTAAAGTTATAACTACTCGATTTAAGCATAAATTTTCTGGTATATCTTACAAATCAAAACAAAATATAGAATATAAATTTTGAAATTCTAATAAAGATAATTGAGGATCATTCTCAAAATATTTACAAGGTTTTACAAAATTTGAAAAAGTTCTATTATTTTTCCTTTCTCAAATTGAACAGGGTTTAAAGGATAGTAAGAATTATTTGCTTGTATTCTCTTGTAAAATTCATTTCCATAATAGTTTGATTTTTTTCATTTATTACATTATCAAAAATAATTAAATTTTTTAATTTCTTATCTAATTTATCAGAAGGTTGAATTTCATTTGCTTTTTTAGAACAACTTTTATTGTTTTTTCTTTAAATTCAATTTATGATTTTAATCCCTCTTATAATATTCCTGACTCTGGTTTATTTTGCTTTCAAAAATTAATTTCATTACCAATTTTAAATAACTCAAAAGATATTTTATTTATTGTTAAAATACTTTTTTCAATTGATGCTTTGAATGTTACTGGTAAGTAACATTCATGATTAATATGAAATAAGTTTTCAAAATAAAAATCTTCATATTTTGGAGGTTGATCATAGTTTTATTAAAAACAGTATCTTCATTTTCATCAATTAAATTCTCAGTTTTCATTTTCTCTCTTTTTTCAAGTTTTTCCAATAGTTTTTATTAGCATATTCTAAATCTTTTATTTTTTCAGAAGTTTGAGTTTAAATAACTTTGTTCTCATCTTTCTGCTTGTTTTAAATTTATCAATTGTATCAGTAACAGGTTTATGAATAATTTTTAAATCTTGTTGAATTCCTCTTTCTTCTTTCCATTGATTTAATTTATTTGTTTCAAATTTCTTTTTCACTTCTTGTAATTTTTAAAATTTTTCTCTTTCTTTTTTTAAGATCAATTGAATTTTGATTTGCATCCATTTCGATTTTTTTGAAAAAAAATAGTAGCACCTTAAGTGTGTTTTTAAAATAAAAAATAAAAATAATTATTCCCATGGAAATTCATAATATTCAATTTTTAAAAAATCATAAATATCTTAAAGAGATTGAATTTCAATGTTTTTTAAATAGGAAAAATTTCTAATAAATATAAAATTATATTTAATTCAAAAATTATACAATTATATAAAGCACTCATTTCTTTTAAAAAAATAATTTTTATACACTTTTAACTTTTTTTAGATACTCCTTTTCAATTCTGTTTTCAACTCTTTCTTAGTTTCATTTTAAACGTTTTCAATAACATTTCAATTTTTATTTTTTAATATTTTCTCTACATTCTTGAATTTTTTTGCTTGTTCAATTTCTTCATTAGTTAAAATTATATTTTCTGTAGCTTTAAGTTGAAAAATATAATGTTTCAAAAAGTGCACCTGATTCTTCCATTTTTTAAAAAAAAATTTAGAATTTTACATCATACTGTATATTAGGATAAAATTGTTTCATAAAGATTTCAATTTCATTTAATTCATTATTTTGTAAATATTTATGGAAAATTATAATCCCATAAATTTTTTTATTTTCTGAATTAATTTTAAATGAAAAATTAGTGTTTCCATCTACAGTGAAGCTACGCGTATTACAAATGGACTTAAATTTATTTTTTGAATTATAAAAAAATAAAATTTCTTTTTTTATCAGTCCAAATCAATTGAGTAAATCTTAGAAATAATTAATCAGCTCCTTTATAACTTTTAACGAACTTTTTTTAAAGGTTTTCCATTCGGCATAAAAGAATTCCTATAAGTATTGCACCAACCGAAAACATTATGATTATTTGTTGTTCTAAAATTTACAATATTATTGTTTATGTATTCATTTTTATTTGCAACTAATATTATTGTAAATTAAACTTTCAAAAAAATGTTCTGTCTCTATAAAAATATCCAAAAATGGTTATATTGATTTTTAATTTTTCAAAATATATACTGTTTTTGGATAAAGCTTTCTAGTAAGAATGCCAAAAAAATGCCATTTTCATAAAATCTACCTATAATTTTTTCTCCTTTTAAATTTCTAATTCCATAAACAATTGGAGCTGTAAAATAAATTTCATTAATAATAAATATTTCATTTGTCCATTTTGCTGTATATCCTTTTTCAAATTTATTTTTATATATTTTAAAATTCTTACTTTATCTCCAATATGATATTTTGGTTTTGAGGGTAATTGAGAAATGGAAGAAGTTTCATCAGTTAGATCATTCTTTAACTTTTCAGGATTAGCCATAGGGTCAGCCAACTTCGTTAGACTTTTAGATGCCTCCGTTGGTGTTATTCCAATTGAACTGTGAATTTTATTATTATAAAAATTAATTAAGTTTGGTAAAAGATTTAACCATGTTCTATTTCCTTGTTCTGTTAATTTTTTTAACATTAAATTTTTTAGAGTTCTATTAAATCTTTCAATGAAAACTACTTTTCCTTCATTCTCTGTTGATTAAATTTCTATTTTGTTATCATTACAAAATTCTTCAAATGTTTTATTGTAAAATTCTTTTAGTTTATCAACTCAAAGTTTTTCTGGAACTCTATTAGAATCTTCAAATATTTTATCAAATGCATCTCTAATTGATTGACCTGAATTATTTTTTAAAGGAACAGCAAAAGCAAAACGAGTATATAAATTAAAAACTGTTAGAATTTTTTTATAATCTCTTTCTCCTGGGACAAATGTTAAATCTGCAGACCAAATATCATCTTTGTTTTTTTCTGTTACTTTTAAGAAATTTTTAGTTTTTCTAAATTCTTTATGAAGTTCAGTTGCTAATTTTTTACTTTTTTCAGGAGGAAGAACTTTTGTTTTTTCATAGAGTTTTTCATTTGCTATTTTTTAACTTAAATTTTATTTTATGTGAATACATATGTAGTATTATATAGAATTTAAGTACCTATAGTTTGATATATAGTTTGTTAAAATCGATTCAGTAGATTAAAAGTTATTAATGGTTGAATATTTTGAATGTTTTATACCCTATCAAACCTGCCACATCATGTAACACGATTTTAAACCTTTTAATTTTATCCCACTTCAATTTATGTTTGAATAGAGGATTTATATTAAAGAAAGAAACGGTATCTGTGTGTATGTAAAAGTCAAGGTGTACATATAATGGTGATACAAGAATAAAAGTTATACGGTTAGATAGAGCACATTCATGTTCTCGATAACTTTGAAATAAAAACTTGAAAATGTTTGAAGGGTTCAAAGATATTAAAAGTTAAAATTTGGAGTTTGTGTGTATTAATTTTTAAAATTTAAAAAATGTATAAAACTTAAATTAATAGATAAAAATAATTAAAATATAAATTTAAAATATTTATTAAATAGTGACCTTATTTAGACCACAAAAAATTTTATTAAAATATATTCATAAATAAAATAATTTTTTCTAAATCAATTCATAAAATAAAAATTCGAATAAACGCTAGTAAAACGATAATAAAAAAATATTTTATTTTGTATAATTTTATTTTAATTTCACCAATGCATGCACTGCGAAACATACAAGCTCCTAACAATAATAATAAAAATATAAAAATTTATTTTTCATTTTTCTGTCAACCTTATACACACGATCTCTCAAAAATAATACACATTAATTAAATAAATTAAATATTTCTTCATTGATTTATTTTAGTTAGGGAATTTTCAATACATATTGAAAATTTTTTTTATTTTAAAGTTTTGATTTGTCTTAATTATAAATATATTTTAGATTTTCATATTTATTAATTATTTTCATATTTCATATTTATTAGATTTCAATAAAGATTTTTTCATAGTTTTAATTGAAATATTTGAACACATTCTTAAAGAATCTATAAATCTAATATTCTTAAAACTAAAATTTATATAACTTTCATTTGTATAAGGAATTATATATTTTTTCATTTGGATATATTTTAATTAATTCTTTAAAAAATAAATGAAAATCATATTCTTATTCATTATAAAAATAAAATGAAATGAAAAAAAATCAAGTGATTTATCACTTAAAAGTTTTTATATTGCATTTTTTATGAGAAGCCCCTCTATATTTTCCATTTAAATGGTACTGCTAAATTTTTCTGATTTGGATTCAATTATTTAAAATTAATAAAACCAATTTCATCTTTTCAGTTATAATAATGAATGGTTTTTATGTTTTATTAGGTCGGTTAATTTTTCATTAATATTATTTAAATATGTTATAAAATCATTTATTATATTTTCTCCATAAAATTCATAATACATAATCTGATTTAATTAATTTTGGAAAATCAGTTTTTAAGAGTTTCAATATAAACAAAAATTTTTTATTCATACGTGAATTTTCTCATATAAATTCCAATTTTCAAAATCACTATAATACGAATGATAAGTTATTTTTATACTAATAATTACTGAATTGATAATATTTATCTTTATGAAATGTTGATTTTGATTCTTTAAATTCTTGACAAATACTTATAAGCTCGATGCCCATATGTTTTGAAACACCTCTATAATTTTCATAAAATGAAATAATAAAATATAAATAAATAATAATAAAATATAATACTTTATTTAATAGTCTTATACAATTTTACAATTTATACAATAGTCTTTATTTAACTACATATATGAGAGACTATGTTGAAGAATATGTTTTTAATCAAAACTTTCTAAAGCTCTATTTTTGTAAATGTACAAAATTCGATTTTTTTTCAAAAACATCGACGTTTAAGTCATTTTGGATACAAGACTAAAACATCAGTAAAACATCTTTCATTTACATTTCAAATGACCAAACAAATTTAAGGAAACATTCAAACGCATGAACAATTAAGATACTAGAAATTATTACATAGCAACTTTGGCTTTCGGATCACCTCAAAACAGCCCAATTATATTCAGACTCAATTCAGATATTCAATTAATTCAGGTTTGGTGATTGAGTAGGCCAATCACTCAGCACGCATAACTTGGACTTTTCCAAAAATAAAGTCACCAATCTTGAATTATTGCATGGAGCTCCGTCTTGCTGAAATATATTCTATGCCTCATGTATTAGCAGTAAGCCTTTCTTCAAAACATCCCGGTAGACATTAGAATTCATGTGATCCAAGCTCTGGTACCATCTTCTTTGATTGCGCCTCAAACCATCAAACTCTTTTCTCCAAATTTAACAATTTTCGACGTATTCTCTTCTTCTAGAGAACAGTTCTATCTGGTTTTCACCAGTAAAAATCACCTCATTCCAAAAAGAAGGAAATAGTTTACCATAATTTCTGTACAACTTTAAGTGTTTTATTGATATATCGCCCATTTAAATATAGTTTTCTCGCTGCAATTCGTACGAACAATCCATAATTTCTCAGAATACGTTTCACAGTAATAACTGAGGAAGTTTTGCGTGATCTCCAATCGATAAAAAGATTACCTACTGTTTTCTGGGGATTTTGCTTTGACATCCGATAAGTGATCTTTCTGATTTGTGCGTATTTGTTGCAGCTTCCGTATAATATGTTGAACAACATTTCTTGAAATTTTGAGTTTACTTGTAACTTTTCTCCGAGACAAACCCTCTTTCAATTTTTTAATGAATAATATCTTAGTCACATTTAACAAAAGAATTTCTAAAATTATATATATATATATAATTTAATATATAATATATATATATATTTAATAACTTAACCATTAGTAAAATGTTGTAGGTATAGATTTTACTTTAAAAATTAATTTACTCTTTAAAATAGTTTATTTATTTATATAACATCAAAATTTTAAAAACTTTATTATAACAAATGTATTTTAATAATTATAAAACATTTATTTGTAATAATTTTTTAATGAAATTTCATCATGTATCTAAATTAAAGTAGTTCAAAACATAAATCTTCTAATTTAAACAATAGTCTACTATTATGTCCATTTTTACAAGGTGGCCAAAAACATATGGACGGCATTTTAAATTTAAACTATTTATTATTATTTTGCTTATTAATTTTTTTTAATATTCCTTATTTTCATTGAAAAATTAATATTTGTTAAATTTAACTCATTTATATATTTTGTATAATTATTAATACGATTTAAATTAATTTCTAGTGGAAATAAATTTGCTAATTCACTATAAATAAACCATTTAATATCGTTATTTTTAAATTAATAATATTTTCTAATTTAAATGATATTTAATTTTTTATAAATGATGATCCTACTAATGATATTTAATTAATGATATTAATTAATTGATATTTAAATAAATCTATTTGTATTGGTATTATTTTTCCAGATTTCATTCATATTCTTTTTGTTGCTTTTCTTCAATGAGTCTTTAATTTTCTAAGTGAAATAAAACTGTATTATTTATTTGATATTCTTTTATTAATTTTTCTCTTTATGAATAAAATTGATTTAATAATAGTTTACTTAATTTTTCTGAATTAATTTTATTCGGGTTCTACAATTTACAATTAGTAAAAAATTGATAACTAAATTTATTATTTAAAATAATATTTAATTGTCTATTAATTCATTTTGAAAATATTTTTATTAATTATATTATTAGTAGGTAAATATATTAGACTTTGAGGACTAGACCCGGAATTGTAACCCTCTATCTTTATATAACCCTTTAATATATAATATATATATCCTTTTAAAATAATATCATAAAACAAAAGAAACTTTTATTTTTTATATTCAAATCAAAAATTTATTTGATTTATACAAAATATTATTACAGAAAAAAGGTTCAAACACAGTCTCGTAATACAACAGGAGACTTTAAGTTTAAGAGAAACAAACTTCGCCAATCTCAAGACCAAATTTTTGATTTTCAGAATCTCCCATATTAAGAGCAATATCTCTTATTGGTAAACGATGAGCTTCGGTATTAGTTTCAATTTCAGTACTGTCAACAGCATCTTGAATATTCTATATATCTAAGAATAAGAGTTAAAATCCTATATAACTAATACCTTGCACCCATCCTTTATAACAGTGTATCTGAAAAAATTACTCGTTTCTGTCACTTCTTCTTCGTTATCGGAATAAAGTGTCAAAGGGTATTTTGCATTATTTAAAAGTTGAAGATTTTGACATGAAATTTTTATTCTTTGTTTAGCATTAGAACTGAGCAACTTGAGAAACATTAATTGACTTGATTCAATTTGATAATCAAACTGGAAGGAAAATCAAATATAATTCTATATTAATATTAATAATAATATTATTATTATTAAACATTATTATTATTATTAAAAAATATTAAAGTTTTACTATTAAAAACAAAAAAACTCGTTTACAATGGAAGGTGAAATTGCTTGGTTTGAATCATGAACATACTTTTAATTTAATTATTTTTAACTATTCATTAAAATATAAACAAATTAGACTAAAATAAATAGAGAAATAATTAAATCATATTAAATTGTGAATTTCGGTAATACTCGATTTTTATTTCTATCATATCATCTTAGTTAAGCTACATTTAAGCAATCAAAAATAACTACTAACTTTAAAAATACCAGTGGATTCTCCAAACCACGAATGCTCTACATTATTATTACTTCCCCAGTTCTTTATTTTGAAAAAAGACGACTTTGGAAATATACACGTTTCCTTCGTCTTTGCATGACAATTTACTGGAACAGCGTCATTAATATTTCCACCATTTGGATCAATATAATATTCTCCTATAACTTATTATTTAAAAATTAAAAAAAAAGTATAACCATCATTTATGTCAAGGTTTTGTTCCATTAAATGTTTACAAGTTCTAGCAGGTAATTCCCTAGTGCCTAAAGGTTTTCTTATCACATCATTTCCAAAAACCTGTGCAGCCGAAGGATCATCATTTTGTATTTTTTTTCGCATACTTCTCAGTGGAAATACAATTGCTGATGGGCCAGGGGGACCAGGTGGACCTGGATTTCCAACTGGTCCTGGTAAGCCTGGAGGTCCATCTCTTCCTGTCAAACCAATTGGTCCAGGTGGACCATTGTCACCAGGAAATCCCTTGGTTCCAGTAGAGCCTACATAACCATGTAAACCTGGCTCTCCTGGAGGACCGATATTCCCCAAAGGTCCTTTATCTCCTGGATCTCCTATTGGTCCTGGTTTTCCTCTCGGGCCTGGATTTCCTATAACACCCATCCATCCCGGATGACCAATCATCCCAGATTTACCAGGAGATCCTGTTTTACCAGGGTTACCATCTCGTCCATCTTTACCATTTTTTCCATTTTTTCCTTTTTTTCCTTGTTTACCTTCATTACCAGATTGGCCTCTTTCCCCTTCTGGACCTTGTTTACCTCGTGGTCCAGGAGGGCCATCAACTCCTTCAATTCCTGGATCTCCAATAGGACCGGCAATGCCTTGTGGTCCTGGAGGACCTTCTGTGCCCATAGGACCTGCAGGTCCTAAGTGACCCTGACTTCCCTCTAATCCCATAGGACCTGTTGGACCTTGATTTCCAATTGGACCAGAAGGTCCAGTTTTTCCTGGTGGACCTCTTTCACCTTTTTTCCCCCGAAATCCTGGTAGGCCCTGAGGTCCTGGAAGTCCTTTAAGTCCTCTAGAACCAACTGGTCCCGATGTACCAAAATTTCCTTGTGGACCCTAAATTATAAATCATCATATATGAATTTTTATGGAATTAAGAAAATCTTGTTGGTAATTACTATTCTATTATTTTTTATAACTTGTTAATAATTATTACTTCGTTAATTTTTATTTTCAATATAAAAGGTACTATAATATTGAAATTTTATAATAAACTTTAAAAGACACTGATAAGTTCTTAAACTTTCTGAATACAAAAAATGTTCTTTTTAATACATGTAAATCCCGTTACCACTCTCGCTATCAGCCACTTTTATCAGGTTCCAACAAAATTAAATACAAAATATATTTGCTATGCCACTTTTGTGTGATTGTTAAAAGGTACGAGTCATGAAAAGTCTGAATTTTTGCATGTCAAGGTCAAACACGGTATTACTTACACAGCTCTCCACAGACGACTTTTTCAACCTGGACAAGACTGGACTCTTCTGGCAACTACTTCCGAATATGATCATGGCTTTCAGGGAGAACAGTTTACAGGAGGAAAGAAAAGTAAGAAAATGATAACTCTTTTGGTTGGGACAAGTATGAATGGCATCGAGAAGTTTCCTCTTCTGGTGATTGGCGCTTCCAAAAGACTTCGTGCCTTCAAGAACAAGGACATCCCAGTTGACTGAACGGCGAACTCGAAGAAATGGATCAAGGAATCATAGAGAGCTTCAAAGGCCACTACAAGAAGTCCTTGCTATGCCACAGACTTGATGCTATTGAAGAGGGAAAGGAATTCAAGTTTACGTTGCTGGACACTTTACAGCGTGCTTGGTTTCAGCTGGTGATTCTTGAGAGCATTGGGTTAATAAGTAACTTGAGAAAATAAATCCGTTTTTACAAACCCTCGTAAAATTATTACTTAAAATAAAAAAAATTATGAATTCTTCATCAAATTTAAATGCCTTAATTCCATTTCATTTCATAGCAAAATATCACAAAAAAGTTGTCAAAGTTATGTTTTCTCAAATTAATTATTAGATAAGTGTATCTTCTAATGAAAATTTAATAATTATCAATGAAATTTTCTTTATGTAGTGCAAATAGTGTATACAAATAGCAAGAATATGATATGAAAATTCATTTAACTTACAGGTTCACCAGATTTCCCATCCATTCCAGAATTCCCTGGCATTCCAACGTCACCGGGCAAGCCTGGGTCACCAATAGAACCTGCTTCTCCTCTAACACCATCTCTTCCAGATACTCCAACAGTTCCTGTCAATCCATTTGGTCCAGGTAAACCAATTGGTCCTCTTTGTCCAGGAGATCCAGATTTTCCGTCATCTCCACTTTTACCTGGCAAACCTGTTGGTCCAATTTGACCTGGTTGACCAATTTCTCCAGAAAATCCTGATCTTCCTTGATTTCCAGAGGGTCCAACAGGTCCTTGCGGTCCCGGTGGTCCAGTAGCTCCATTATTTCCTGGTAATCCGATACCCCCATCTGCTCCATCTGGACCTTTTTCACCTTTAAGGCCTATCGGTCCAATAGGTCCTGGAGATCCAGTAGGACCGAGTTCTCCCATTTGTCCTATAATTTATTTTTGATTATAATTAATCAACCTTGATGCTTACCAGGGGGTCCGTCTACTCCTTTAAGTCCATTGTCACCAATCTTCCCAGGAATCCCGGGTGCACCTCGAGCGCCGGATGTTGCACCTGATCTACCAGAAAAAGAAACTTTTCCAAATTCCCCAGGTTTTCCTTTAGAACCTTTGGATCCTACTGAACCCATTTCTCCCGGAAGTCCCATTATTCCAGCTATTCCTTTATCTCCTTTCAAACCCTCTGGTCCAGGAATACCATCTATTCCAGGTTTACCTGGTAAACCCTTTAATAAAAATTATTATTAAAAATAGTTATTTAATTTAAAACTACCAGGATTAAAAATATAATCTATTCATGTAAAATACTCTATCTTGGATATTAAATGAAAGACTTCCTTATTTGTTATGAAATAATTTTTTTAAAATTTTCTAACTTAAGCTTGACGAACCTTTTACATCTAAACATAAAATAAAAATAATTATTGGTTTTCATTTACAATTGATTAGCAATCATCTTATAATACTAAATATTCAGTAGTGCACTTGTTAATATAAGCGCCAATATATTACAGAGTGCCTCAAAATAAATAAGACTCGTTTTTTCTTTATAATTTATTATAATGACAGAAATAAAAAAGTTGCAACGAATAACATTTAAGTATGTTTGGAGGTGCAACATATGGAAGTGGCTTCAAAGTGGCCACCTTGAGTGTCGATACATAGCTGTAAACTTTTCCTGAAATTGAGTGACAATATCACAGGCCCAAGGTTTTCAGTTGACCATATTCTATCGGTTTGGTCATTATGACAATTCAATTGTAAACAGTTTCTCATCGGAAAGACGATTTTCTCCCATCGCTCACCTGCGGCCCGATGCCGAAGTTACATACTTCTTTGTTAGAATCTATAAAAAGCTGGACTTTGTGAGGCTTGCAAGGCTTCAGGTTGAGCTCTGTCTTGGCAATTCTGTACACCGGTCTCACAGGCTATTTTACTGATTGATACCTACGGATCACGTATATCCCACTTCTTGATGATCTTGTGGTCCGCTTTCTTCCTCTTCTAGGACGGTCACCGTCATGATCTAGCTCCTTGTATCAATTTGATCTTTTCCCTTTTGTGCATCACCAAAATATCAGATCGTTCATTTGTCATCTAATAACAAAAATATCAAGAAATCAATTAAAATTAATTAGTATACATTAGATAGACGGGAATTTTTATATTACATTGATATAAAAAATATTATTCATGCAGTAAAATACAGTGCTTATATATCGTTTTGAAGTTTGTCTGATTTATTTTGTATTTATAAAAGATTATATATTTTACAAAAATTCTAAAATATTGAGCACAATTAACCATCATAAAATTTTGTCAATATTGAAAATCAATTCTACTAAAACTTAAAAGATTTTCATAAAAGATCCAAATTATATAAAATATTTTAAAATACCTATTAAACTATATTCTTACCGCTATACCGATTCTACCAGGCAGGCCAGTTGTGCCTGTATCTCCCTTTAGTCCTGCAACACCAGGAGTACCAATACTTCCTTGAACACCCACTGTACCTCTTCTTCCATTTGGCCCAGGAGCTCCTACATTACCCTTCATTCCATCACTTCCATTTTTACCATTTTCTCCATCTTTCCCAGATAAGCCAGGTAATCCTCTAGATCCTCTGATTCCTGGATTTCCCATTTCTCCAACCGATCCGTGCTCACCAGGATTACCATTTTCACCATTTTCTCCTCTAGGACCTTGAGGACCTAGAGCTCCAGTATCCCCTGTAATTCCTGGTTTTCCGATTGGACCTTTAGAACCCTTATTTCCTTTCAATCCAGATGAGCCATTTGGACCTGGTAATCCTCTTTGACCTCTATTGCCCTAAAGAAATAATAATCCAATTATTAAGAAAATTACATATTACAGGTGGACCAATAGGACCTTCTAATCCTTGTTGGCCTGGCTGACCAGAAGGTCCAGGAATACCATTTTCTCCAGGTTTCCCAGGTAAACCCCTTTCACCCGGAAGACCTTGAGCACCTGGTTGCATATTTTTACCAGGAGCTCCGGGAGATCCTTGAAGTCCTGCTTGTCCAGGTTTTCCTGGAAGTCCAGCGGGCCCTATAGATCCAACTGGACCAACTCTTCCTAAAGCTCCGTTTTTTCCTGGAAGACCCATGGCTCCTAGTTTTCCATCTTTTCCTGGATTTCCTGCAATACCATGAGATCCTGGTAGACCCTGAGAACCCTTTGATCCTGTTCCGCCACGCTGACCAGGTGGTCCAACTTTTCCTTGTGGTCCTCTCAATCCTAAAAGTGAAAAATAAAATAATAAATAACAATTCTATAATTTTTAAAGATATCTAATATTATTAAATATTATTATTAATTACTCAATATTAGTTTAAAGTTTTCAAATTGAAAGTTTTTTTTAAGAAAATTTTAATTTATTTATACAAATAACAAAACGAATTCAATCAAGTATATATTTTACATTTTTATCAACAGCCTCTTTCCAACGTTTGATCAAACTTTCGATACCATTGTCATACCAGGGACTATGCTTTTCATTAAAGAGATTATTCAGGGCAGTTTTCATACCTTGAATTCTGTCAAACTTTTTGCATTGAACGAAATGTTGTAAAGATAGAAACAAATATTAATCCGAAGGCACAATGTCTTGGCTATATTTAAGCTGAGGCGTTATTTCCTATTGAAAGGCTTTCAGCTTTTACTGCTTCACTTTAGAAGTGTGTGCCCTAGCCTTGTGATAAAAATCTATTTTTTTTCTGTTGCTTAATGCAGGACGTTTTACAATTAATGCATCTCTCAAATGGTCAAGAATTTTACAGTATATATCGGAATTTAATGTTTCACTCATTTCCAATAATTAAAGTTACTCATTTATATACACCCCCGTGCAAAAGTCTGAGTACACCTATAAAAATCATGAATTTTAAACATTTATTATTATTTTAGTAA
>JBBMKC010023769.1:0-18627 GCA_037834085.1 Bipalium vagum | reverse complement strand
ACTGATTGATTTTTATGTAATGTACATATGTTATAAATAAAAATTTTGCATTTTAAAAACGGCACGAATTTATTAGATAACCTAATATTAATGTAAATTTGTCTATATCATCTATTTTTTACGTTTTAAAAACACATGAATCAAATTCTTTCAGGTGCGATTAAACTTATGGAAGGTAGTGTAACTAAATTTTTTGACTAATTAAAATTTTATAAGTTATATAAGCAAGTGGACTTTATATTTAAAATTTAATTACGAATGAAATAAAATGAGTTAAATTAAGAGAACAATAATTATTGATCCTTCAATTTTTAACACCGAACGTGAGAAAAATTTAATAAAATGAATTGCTGATATTTAATGATACATCTGTGAATATTATTAATTTGAGAAGTTTCCTGTGGCATAGAATTCATCAGTTTTTCAAATTTTCTCTTTCTCATATCCTCTCAAGAACGGATAATATCAGATTTCAGGTCTTTAATGGGTTGGGATTGTCTTCCGTCTTCATATACTTTAGAAAAAAACCACTCACTATATTTTCTCTATTTAATTTATATCCGGTGAATATGAGGGTTAGAGCATATGTTTAATGATTCTTTCTTGAGCCCAGTGCAAAGTGGATCTAGTCATTTAAAATCGACAGATATCTTTTTGAAAAATAGTATTATCACACCCGTGTTCATCCAGGAAAGGAAGAAGATGATCAAGAGATAAATGTCTCTGATACTCTTATTGGTTTTCTTTCCAGAAACAAACGCTAAAACTTCACTCTTCATAAAAATTAAAACATACTCAGATGATTACAGAGCCACCTCCGATATGCTTCTGCTGTTGATCCAACTCTTTTTTTCTTAAATCGTACTAATAGTACACAAAATTATCTGATAATTTTTTTTCGTCACTTCATATCGCATTTTTCCATGATTTTCAAACTAATTTTTTAGACCTGGGTGGTCTCACGGATCTTTAAATCACATCTTATGATTTCTTTTAAAACATTTAAAGCCAAATAGGTTTTTATACCTTCAAGATTAGTTCCTTTATCTTGTTTCTCTGATAATTAACCGCTTTATTCCAACAAAATTTTATTACGGCGCATACTTCTTCTTTTTCCTTAAAATACTTCTGAAATATCAGATGGAATTCTCATGCCCTCCAAGATTATTTCATACCCACCTGAAGGATTTATCTATATCTTTGTAAGCGTCGGCCACACCTTTCCCTTATTTCTGTCATTCTGTTACTTATTCAAATTTCCTAACATATTGATGAAAAACTATATTTAGAAAATATTTATTCAACTAATGGACCAATCTAGCCAAAGTGAAAGTTTAATATTCTTCTAATTACTAAATATTTAGTAAATTCAGCTTGAATTGTGCAAGAAAAATTATTGTTAAAAATTATTTAAAAATTGTCATTTAAAGTTGAAGTTACTGATATACATCAACTAAAATTAGCATAACAGCTATTGATATCTTGGGACATCATATGAACAAGAGTAAAATTTTTTTCAACAGTTTTCAAACATTATCCTGAAAATAAATTTTTGTAGTTAATTATTATTGAGAATAATAATTAATAATAATAATAATAAGAATAAGAATTATTATTTTTCCAATAATAATCAAGAAAAATAATTTTTAATTTTTAGATACCATTATTTAGCGATTTAAAATATAAATATCAAAAACATTGACTGATGAAGAACTGAAAAAAAACTTTGAAACATGTTTCATGAAAATATATATTTAAATAAATTTTGTATTCATTTAATAAAAGGCGTATATTCGAAAAATAACTTTATATTGTTCACAAGATTAAGATTATTGAGAATGGTTAAATAAATCTGTTTTCATAATAAAGACAATCAAATTTCATCTATATTTAAGAAAGTAAAATGTACTTCCTCTTAGAAGTTACAGATTAGTGAAATAAATGATGAGGTCCCCAGAAAATCAAAATTCTGAGTGATGTTAAAGATTTAGAAATCAGCTCTCCCTTAGCCTTTATTAAGCAGTTTTTAAAATATTGTTTTAATTAGTATTTAAATTTTAAATTAATTTTCATAGGTTAATATTAAATCCATATTATTGGCCACATATATAATACATTCAAACAATTCATTTTCTTAATATCACGAGATTATCTTTGATTTTTAAACTAAAATCTTCATTATTCTTCTGACAAAAATCAATTGAGAAAATGCTATCTGTATTTTGGAAAATTTTGAATTACGGATTTCTTGTTTTATTTTATCTTTTTTGTGACATTAAGTGTAACAGAGCTAGACAGTCTTCAGAAGGCTTGGATCTAATGATATGTGTCAATCAAGTTCTTCTTGTTAATAAAACTATTAAAGGGAAATTTTATTGTCCGGAGCCAGGACAAAGCAAATCCTTATATCACTGTTGTGGTAATATTGGAGATCAATATTGTTGTGATCCTCAAGATACGTAAGCACTATTTTTTTAAGAAATCATGAAAATTTAAACGGTATTGAGTTATTTCTATAAAAATTTAATAAATAAATATTAGACTTATTAAAGACAATTTTAGAAAAAATACATTTTTGTAATTTTTGATTCAATTGATTTTAGCTTCATCTACTTTGAATTTCCTTATTAAAACAGTTCATTGATTTGTAAAAGAGAAATTCTCCCTTCATAATTAATAAAATGACTTAACTATTAATTCATCTTTTATTAAATGATGTACTGAAATGTTAATGGAAATATATTTTCAAAATCATTTCTTTTTTGAACAAAAAATTAAAAATTTGATACTTTAAACATATATTTTGAATAAATATAAATTATCTTTCTTTAATTTTTATCATTGTGCGAAATGAATAAAATATAATATTTCAACTGATATATTTTTTGAAAGTTAATATAATATATTATTAATATTAAAATGAACAATATTAAAATGAACAATATTAAAATGAACAATATTAAAATGAACACTTAAAAAATTAAATTTACTATTAAATTTATTATCTTTTAATTTTTCAGTACCTGATAATGTAATATACCAGGATTTTCAAAAAGAAGCCCACGGCCTATAATAGGAAAGCGACTATTAATGTATTTAAAATTTCCCTAAAATAAGCCCTACAATGTCTAGCCCATGGGGTAATAATCAGAAAAGAACTAATAATAATATACATAAAAAATATAACTATTAAGAATATTAACAACGCAATTAAATATATTCATTCAATTAAAAGTGGAACTGATTTATGACTCTATTTCCATTATATCAAATCAGTTATTATCTTTGCGGTATCTTTTGGGAGTGAATCCTTTTGTCCCATCAGCCTTCCACCTGGTCCAACCAAATTCTAAAAGATGCATTGTTACTTGCATTCAAGAGTTGTAGAAAGCAAGTTGTTTTTGGTAGAGTAAATAAAACTTCACAATTTAACTTTCCCAACTCTGGCAGAACATTTCTTTTTTATGACTACAAAAACAATCCATAATAAGCAAGGGTTTTCTACCCGAGAAAGAAATATTTATCCACATCTTCATTATATACTCATTATACCTTTTCAATTCATACAACGCTTCATTTAGATATGCCACAAGTCGTTAAGTTTAAAAAGTTTCAATAATAATTTTACAAATAAAAAACTTAATTAATTAATAAAAATTGAATACCATTTATATTTTAAAAATTAAATTGAAAATAACTTCTTAAAATTAGCAAACAATTTTTTCAATAATTAACTTTGAAAAATGAATAAAAACTAAATTAAGCCATATAAATTAATTTTAAAGCTTTTCATGAATTAAGTGTGAAACAGGGAATTTTTCTTTGATTATGTAAATTTAATAATGAAGAAATTAAGTTCAGTAAATATACTAAGGGCGAATTTCATTTGTTTAAAGTAAAACAATTTATCATTTGAGAAGAAATTTTTTTGGTAAGCAATTCTAAAACATACAAGATTTGTAATGATCTAAAACTAGAAAATAATTCAAAACATAAAAATTAAACTTTAATTTTGTTCAAAAAATATTATTAAAAAAAATTTTTAAAATATATAATTATTTAATTTTTGAAAATTTTAAATATTGAAATATTCAGAATATATTACAATAATTGTAATCAATTATTGATATATTGTAAGAATAAAAAAATCCAATAATTAATATTTAAAATTAATAATTAAATAAATTATTAATTAAATGTCTTTTAAAAATTTAGTTTTGATTACATATATACTTCTCAATTTTTAAAATACTGACATAAATTAATCTAAAAATTAATTTTTTAAAAATTAATTATAATTTAATTGTGTCCGTAGAATTTCCCATTGCATTTTTGTGCAATTAGATGTCTTCAATATTCAATTTTTCAATATTTTTTTTCAAAATAATTTTTTGTCTCCATCATTAATGATATTTACTAATTAAAATTATTTCTAAAAAATTTGTTAATTAATAAAAAATTAGATTACTTGAGACTTGAGTTTATTTCACTTTGTACAATTATTTCTTAATTGCTAGTTTTCAGAATCAGAATCATGATTTCATTGTTAATTATTTTCAAAAATATTTTATTTCTAATATTAATAATTAATAATTCAATAAAGTTGATAATAACATTTTAAAAGAACAATTTTTTAGCGCAACAAGTGAATTTTTCTATTGACAATTTAATGTCCAAAACTAAAAAGTTGCTATTAAAAAATATTTCATATTTTATTTTTAAAAGTGATTCAATTAATTTAAATCAAACCATAAATAGTAATTATTAATTTTTATTAAAAAATAAGTAAAATAAATATTCTTTAACGGGGGTAAATGAAAATCTTTAAAAATATAAGATAAAATTTGTTAACAGATAAGGTTCATATAACAAAATAAAAGATTTTTAGTATTAACTTGTCACAAATCGAATTAATATATTTTATTGATTTTACATAGAAATTAAAAATTTTATTAAAAAATAAGAAAAAAATATTAATTAATTAATATCACAAATTTAATCTGTAATTTGTATTAAAATCTTTAGCATAAAAAACATGGAAAAAACAATTGTTTTAATTTTTTTATTGGGGATCAAAATTATATATTTAAAAAGGTTTAAAATTCTTTTTAATAATAAATTTTAAATCTTCAACTTCTTTCACAAATGTTAGATAAATACAGAATGGAACAATAAAAATTAATTAAAGAACGTTTCTTTTAATTTCTAAAGAATCTAAGAATATTGAAGTGCAATTTAGGGGTAGCATATGAAGGCTTGATATCAAATTTTCTTGAACTTTTAGATTTAGAGCAATAAATTTAAAATCAATAAAAATAAAAAATCCAGAAAAAGTATCGAGAAATCCTAGTAATCATATGAAGGAAAAATGAAAATCGTTAAAAAATCTCATAAAAATTACTGCTTCAAACAAAAACAAGAAATTGAGTTCTTTTATTTTTAGAAAAAAATCAATCATATCATCAAATATTCATTAATTAATTTTAATTATTTTTAAAAGATTTTCACTTAATTGACATTTTTATATTTCAAAATAATTATTTATTTAATACATGATTAATTTATTTATGTGATCCATAAAATGAAACTCACATCCTTAATGAGAAAAAATTTCTTTAAATTCTTTATTCAAGGATAGATCTTACAAAAAACGAAAATATTAATTTTCTGAGAAATTAAAAATTAAAAAAATCCGGAATGTCGAAGAATTATTTAATTAAGATATTAAAAAAAAATAAAAATCACTGATCAAACTCTACCCTCCATAAACAAGGTTTTATAATTAACTTAAAACTGTTAGTAAATTATAACAATTAAATCTGAAAAATGTACATAATTGTTGGTTTAATTAACATAAATCTATGTTCTTTTCTAATTTAAAGATAAGATAAACAAATTCATTCTCATCTTGTGTTTAGTGATTTTTTCCCTCAGATTTTCTGAATATTTTCATGGATATTGGTGAATTCATTTCTTTTGAGATGAATGAAAAAAAGAAAATAAATTAAATATTGAAAGGCAAATGTAAACAATGAAATCAGGCTGCTTTTTCTCACGTTAAATTTTTTTTATAAAAAAATGAATATTTATAATAAATTTTTCAATATTAAAAATTAACTTATAAATTGAAAATTTTTTCTTTATAAAACAAATTAATTTTTTATTTTAATGTTAAAAAAGGTTTAGGAAAATCGAAATTGTTTATATATTTTATTTTGGTAATATAAGTAATATTATATAAAAATATTAAAATAATATAATTTTAATAATAGTCTTATGTACTATTACGACAATGAAAACAGTATCTGTTTGATGTTTATTAATCTTTTTCAATTTTAAACAAATTTTTCGGAACATTTTTGAAAACTTTTTTTTGAATAAACATTAGAAATTATAATTATAAAATATTTAATTACATAAATCATAATTTTACATTAATTTTATGAAAATCAGTTAAACAATTATATTAAAGACTGTATTAAAATATATAAAAAAAATTAAATAAATAAATTTCTTTTAGTCTCTACATTAAATTAGTCTCCAGAGCTTGACTTGGCGTCAAATCATGCGGTACTTCAGAAACGCGTTTGTATCGCTTGTTATGCTGATGTAGATGACTAACCACGAATGGTTGTGCTGTTGCGGTCTCAGTCGACAATCTACGCGAACTATTTGATGGATTCATTTCTACGGCTTTGAGAATAACTTCCGAATCTAAAATGATGAGACGTTCACTGGGAGGATAATCATTGAGGTCCATGTCACCCTTGTTGAATTTTTTGAACCACTTTTGAGTAATTCTTATGGACACTGATTTGTCGCCTTCAATTTCACATATTTTCTTTGCAGCATCTATAGGTCTGAAATTCTGCTTCCAGTAATGTTTCAGAAGTATTCGGATTGCTAATTTATCCATGCCTTTTGTATGAATAAATATATATACAAAAACTACATATAACGTAATATAATTAAAATTGTCTTACGCGTCTCTTTCTCAGCTTTCAAATGGTGTGCAACTTGTTAATATTTAAAAAAATAATATATTTAAAAATTGCTTTTAAATTTATATATAAAAAACGCACTAAAAACGCATATTACTTAAAGCAAGTCGAGCCTCCTCCTAAATTCTATAATTATAAAGCTTTATTATTCATTTAAATCGAGAATTTAATCCTGACCAGAGAAAAATAATTATGGACATTTGGTGTAATGAAAATGGAATATCTAGGAGAGCAATTGCAAAACTCGAAGATGTTAGCCTAAAATAGTCTCCAATACAATAAGGAAATATAACCGACATAGAGGTTCAAGCTACGTTAATTTATATCCTACCATCAGTTAATTAATGAAAAAAATGCATTGTTTCTCTAGCTTAGACTGGATTAGAGAAACCTAAATGATCGATAATACAGTTGTCCAGAACTTAACGAATACTCTTCGACGAAAGATCAGAAAAGTAGCAAAGAAATCAAAATAATAACCTATGTTTCAGTGTTAAGTTAACATAGTATTGAGGTTAAAAGATTATATTTTAGGGGTATTTCCATACTTTTCGATACAGTCTTTAATGATAAAATTCTGAGTTTGGTTCAGTTAGTACTTAGTGAGAGTCTTACAAAATAGTACATCAAAAAGTTAAACAAAATATTATTATTAAAACCACAATTCGCAGACTTCTAGTTTTGATTATACAATCTTTTTATTCTATTAATTTTAAATGAACATTCTAGTGAAAACAGAAAAAAATTCAAATAATTTTGTTTAATAATAAATTAGCAACGTCCGATATTTACAAAAATTATTTTAATTAAAATCGATAAAATGTTCTAAAAATAAATTAAACTTATTATATTAATTAAAAGAAATTTAGAAAATTTTAAACAAATGTATATTTTGAAAAAGCAGCAAATATGCTATTTAAAATTAATCAGGTACAAGGCATGGGTTTTTAAATATATTAAATATTATCTATGTAAAACAAAAAAAATATTGGATTTCACCTATCTATTTTATTTCTGGTAATATATCATCTGTGACCATCGAGACATTTAATAATTATTTATTTATTAACATTAATTAATTTTAAAAAACTTCAATGGAAGAACTTAATTAACGAGTTATGTTTCCAGCAAAGATTAAAATAAGAAAGTGTAATAAAAATAATGAAAATAAAGAAGTTAATCAATAAGATATTTTTTTAAAATTGACCAAGTTATCGTTATATCTCTGGTTGAGAATCATTTAAGATTCTATTTTTAACACGAAATACCCTATTATTAAGTAGATATAAGATAAGATTACCTATCATAAGGATTAAACATTCTGAATCTTAAAGATGTTTGAAAATAAATAAATAGTGTGGCTTTTATTAAAACTTTATTAATAATAGACTTTTTAAAAAGTCAGTAATTTGAAAAACCCAATGATTAAAGAATGTTCAAAAGAAAGTTGTAAATGGCAGATTCATTAGAAGCACTTTTTCTGCCCCAAGAAATGTTACCGAAATTACCGAAGACAAATGGTAGTCAGAGGATGCAATATCCGGCCTATAATGAGAATCAGATAAAAGTTCCCAGCCAAAGTTAGTAATCTTTTGGACAATCTTCTTTGTAGTGCGCGGTCACGAGTTATCCTAATGAATAATAAGGCTATTTCTGTTTGACAAAGTTGACCATTTTTTATTTCCATCTTTCTTCAACTGATCACAATACAAATACGTGATTTCATTTGGTTGCAGAAGATCGAAATACATTTTACTACTAGTAAATCAAAAAACACTTAACACTAACTTTTTTTCCATGAATATTTGGTTTTGCAGTGATTTTAGGTATTTGCAAGATGAAAGCAATTGGCTTTTACAACTATAGTTGTCGTATATAACTATTTCCTTTGACCAGTTATCATACGATTCAGGAAGACTTCATTTTTTTGTTCGGAAATGAGCATTTTGCATAATCATGAAACATTTCTTGTTTTGGACATCCCTAAGTTTGTCAGGAAGACCATATTCCTATCATGCTTTCTTACCCATCATAAAATGTCAGTGAATTGTTTCCATATTGATTCATAATTCAGTGTTTGACACGGATTTTTTTTCAATTGAAGCACGTATGATTTTTGTATCTCCAACGGGCGACCTATTCGATCTAGGAGTGTCTACCAAATAAAAATTTCCGAATTTTAACCGAGCAAACCATTTCTGACAATTTCTGACATCAATATCATTCGGATATATTTGGCTTATTAATATTGCAACATCTGATGCCGTTTTACCATGATGAAATTTGTAAATCATAAAGTGTCGTATGTGATAGAATAAAAAAAAGAATAATAGAAATAGAATAAAAAAACAAATGGTTTTGATATATGTATATTTTTTAAATTGATTATGAATTATTAAAAAACGACATAACCGATGTTTCGTCCAAATATATTATAAATATTTTAAATTTAGGTAAAATTAATAAATGCTTCATAATAATATTTAATATATATTATATAAATATATAAATATAATATTTATATATATAATATTTATATATAATAATATAAAATATTTATTAAAAATTAATAGTTAGTTTTCATTACATTTCCAAGTTTCCAATGATGTTACATGTTTTGCAATAAATTATTAAGAACGACTTTACTCACTGGGTCGTTCGAAAAATCCCTGGCCCGATGTATATGAACTTAATAATTTTTCAACTTATAATATGCCAACCTAATCATATATTTGTGGATGTCTTATCAGTTTACAACCGAAAATGTATTTGCATCATTGTAATATTTCTCATTTATTAACCCTCAGGATTAACCTGATTACGACTATAAATTTCTCTTTTTTAATACCGGATAACTGAAAAGGAAAACCTATACCAGAGAGATTTAGATGAAAATCTTTTTTCTTATGTAAAGCGCTACGTCTGTTAAACCTTAGAGTATTTTTTTTCTTAAAGTAGATTAAAGTTCCCCTTAAAAATGACTGATTTAACTAATATCATTTGAAGTACAAATCAGTAAAATAATTCCTCAGAAAGTTAAGATTTATATTATTATTTTGTTAATGGTAAACAAACAAGCAAATCCAGTATAAGAATAACCTTTATAATGTGTTGAAATAGTCGTTAAGTGTCCATCTAATTTCAAACAACTTTTGAAAAATAAAAATAAATAAAATATAAATTTGATAAATAACTTAATAATTGGATAAAGTTTTAATTTGTGAAAAATTATTTATTTTATTAAAATAAAATTCTATTATTATTATTCTACTAGATAAAAATATAAGATATAATTTTGTTCAACTGAGATAGGTTATTTAATTATTCTTTTTAAAACACAAAATTCAGGAACTGAAAAAATCAAATATCGTAAGTTATCGAATATTCTTATCAATATTTTAATAAATAATATGTGAATATAAAATGATAATATTGTAATTTTAAATATTTTCAATAAAAAATTTCTTTAATACATTAAATAAAGTGAAGAAATCTGTTAATATAAGGTAATAACAAATTCATTAACGAAATTGGTTTTTTCACTGAACATTAAGATTTTATCTTCATCAGAGTCATAAAAAGCATAAAAATAATAAAAATTTATTTAATAAAAGAATTAAAAATCATTAATAAATATAAAAAATGTTGAAAAAACAAAGTTGAATTTAATAATTTTGATAAAATAAATTATTATTTTTTAAAAAAATTGGTCAATAATATATTATTTTTAAAATCAAAACTTAATGACACTTTAATAATCAATATTTTTTTATTATTAATTTTTTTAAACTTTTGTTTAAAAAAAACTAAGAAAAATTAATTTTACTAAGCAAATATTAATAGAGAAGAATGTTTATTCTTCTGTGGAAATATCTTCAACTATATTTTTAAAACTTTGAAATGTGATTAGATATTATATAGCATCATAACCCAACTTAATTATTATTAATTATTAGTGAAGTAAAATAATTCATACACTACTTATTGAGCCATTCTAAGGGTAGCAAAATGTATCAAGGGTCAGGATATGAAAAAATAGTGTTTTTCTTTAAAAAATCAAATCGTTTAAAATTTTCTTTCCTTCGTTTGAGTTAGAGTTGAATCTCTTTTAATTAAAATCCTTTATTAATAAATCTTAATTTTGTTTTAATTTCAAAATAAATAAAATTCCATTTGCTGTGAATAAAATTTGTGATATATTCAATCAAGATTATTTTTAAAAATAAATAAATTGTCATAAATAATGTTCTAATTATGCAAAAACTCTATATTATTAAGAAACTCTGTTGAAATATGTCTTTATTTCTACGATGACAATAATATAGTTTTATTTTTCTATTTTTATGATTATATGAAGACTGATAAAATATTTTTAATTATTGAACTATCCGTAGATGCGGTTTTATGCATATTTGCTCATTAACAACCCATAGTCAAAGAATATTTCTGTCTGATGAATATAATATTTCTTCCTTAGTCATGTTTTATAAATATATTTTAAACATAACATAGAAAAATGTACTTATAAGGGCAATAAGAATAAATAAAAAACATTTTTGTAAAAATCAACTCAATATTTAATTTATTAAAATATAAATTATCGAAGTATTTTACTATTTACAAAAATTATCACAGTTTTTAATAGTTTTCATTAATGGAAGTGATCTCGCAGATCTGCTTGAATTTCAAAATGAATCTTAAAAAATTCATAATTATAATATTTACACCATTTGGGTCAAACTAAAAATATCTTATTAATAAAAATTCACGGAATTAACGAACTGTATCATTGGATATACACATTTAATAAGGTAATTTAAAACAAAAAATGAAACCATGAAATTGATTAAATTTGTTTGAATGTTTATAATTAGAAGTTTTATTTCTTTAATTTTGATGCACAAAATAATATGGTAAAATTATTTTGCATGGCCAATAAAGTTTCAAATCTTGTTTGTCTACATTAATCAAAATTTCAAGGATAATTCAAAAAAGTTTTCCTTTATTAACAATTTATTAGTAAAAATCATTTTTTCTTCTACAAGATTAAATAGATTTAGACAATTTGAAATTGTAAAATCTTCTGGAATTGGTTAGGACAAAAGATATTAATTACTTTTTATTAATTTTTTTAAATGAGCTGATTACTTAAAAATAATTAAAATCAATAAACGGGCAGAAATTATGAAAATTCGACACTTTATAGTGGATCAATCAGTGTAACGTCATCAAATAGTCAAAAAAACCTTTTGTTAGTATAAATTTGGTTTAGGAGGTTCATGTCGATTTAACCACTGTTGAGAACGGTTTGGGTTCTTGTACAGGATCCCTTTTGTTGTGTTGATGACACATCAAAACGAAACCACTTTTGGTTTTTGTCAAATCGTGTGGAACTCATTTATCAATTTTCTTTGACTTTCCTATTTCTCAAACATGGCTGGAAACAGTCATAGCTGACAAACCTTTTTTGTTTAAAAACGTTTTTTGTTTAAAATTATAAATAATTCAAATAACTTATTTAAAGATTATTTAATTTTATATAACATTTAAAAACCCATATATTGTGTTCTATAAAGTAATAATTTGTTTTGCTTTTAAATTAAAAATTGACTACCTTTTCCCATTTGTATGTAGAATTTTTTGTCACGATTTTTGCCAAATTTATTTTTATGAGATTCGACTCGTTAAAATGCAGCTAAAACTGATCGAAAAGTTATTAAAGTTTGGGGTCATGCTACTGTAAATCAGTCAACAGTACGAACTTGGTACCAGAGGTTCCGTAATGGAAATTTATCCCTTGAAGAAGCTCATCGAATTGGCTATCCTTCCAAACGCAATGACAAGGTTTTGAAGGCTCTGGTGGAAGAGGATATACGTACAACAAAAAGAAAATTTGCTGAAAGTCTAGATGTCAGTATTGGAACCGTTTCCAGTCATATGAAGCAAATAGAAAAAACAAAGAAGCTGAACATGTTGGTCCCACATGAGCTAACCATAAAAACTCATTTTGAGGATTAAAAACGAGTTATTTTTTCATCGTGTGATTAGGTGTGATGAAACGTGGTTGCTATATAGCAATATTAAACGTTCAGCACAGTGGTTAGACATCTGTAAATGTCATAAGCCCTTTCCAAAACCGATTCAACACGAAAAAAATAATGGTTACGATATGGTGGCGTTCAAAAGTAGTGATTCATTACGATTATCTGGAAAAGGGAGAAATAATAACAGCAGAGAAATTGATATTATGCAAGAAAAGTTGAAAAGAATGTACACAAAATTGATCAATAGAAAGGCCCAATGCTATTGCATGACCATGTCCGTTCGCACATAGCAAAGAAAATCACGGATAAGCTAAAAAGTATAAATTATGAAATTCTTCCGCATCCACCCAAATCGCCACCTTATTTCCATTTATTCAAACATTTACAAAATTATTTAAATTAAAACAGATTTCAGAACAATAAAATGCTAAAAAGGGAATTAGAACAGTTCATTGCATCCAGGTCTACCGAATTCAATCGCATAGGAATGAAAAATCTACTAATTCGTTGGCAAAAGTGTGTAAACGCTCATGGATTTTATTTTAATCAATAAACCTTTTGTTTCAGCTGACTTATGTTATTTTAAAATGAATGTACAAAAAACGTACAAAACTTTCTGATCAAAACAAAATTAACAATTCATAATGAAAAATGAAGTCATAAAACCGCCATTAATTTCTTTACAGCTTAATATACTCAAAAGTCTTAGGCAGGTAAAATTTATTAATCAACAATCAACATTTTCACAAAAAAATTTCACAAGCATTCATAAAAATGTGACCTCCTTTTTTGATGCGAATTCATTGATCCTTTTCAACATCGATTCAATTAAACAAGAACATTCTTCACGAGTTAGTTCATTCTGATGGGTTTGTCAAATGCACAAACCCAAATTTGGTGACTAATATAATAATAAGATTAATAATAATAATGAAAATAATAATATTAATTAAAAAACTTTTCTAATATTAAAACAAATATTACCAAAAGTAATATATCAAAATCTCACCGTCAAATTTTTAATTTTCTGCTCGTAACTTGGGTAGTCTCAGCTTGAATAAAAATCCTCACAATAAAATTTTATCTACTGAATCAAAAAACCCACAATAATACCCTATCCGCACCCTGATTGAATCCAAGCAAATCACAATAAAACTTTATAATAGACACATAAACCACCAAAAATCACAATTTAAATCAATTCCACACAAAAACCAACACTGATTAACTGTTTGAAAACTCAAGTCAATGTAAACGAATGTTAAAATAAGTTATGATATTCAAAAGAAAATATTAAATCAATATTAATCTCAAAAACAAACAGAGTAAAATCAATTAAAATAAAATTAAAATTACCTCACCCAGAGCGACAAGGGGTCCTTGGGTCCACTAGGTCATTTTCTTATCGCCTAGAAATTCCCAAGCTCGTTGAGTCCCCTTGTAAAAATCTTGTTCCATTGGCATATTGTGGCAAAAGAAAAAAATTACTCCAATCTCCGTGGTCGTCGTTGAATGATTCCTGTCTTGTCCTTGTCTTCCACAAATGGTATGCTTTCTTCTTCGGCTAAAATCTCGATCCTCTTGTAAATGCTTTAAATCTTTAAATCGTCACGAGTAGCTTCAAAAATTCTTTTAATATTGGGCACTGTATGAGAATATCAGTCTCTTTATATAGTCGAGGGGACGATCCCCACGACTCGTTAAGGCTATTTCCAAAAATAGCCTAAAATTCCCAACTCTGTCTCCACGCCGAGACAAAAACGGATATGCTGTGTCAAAAATAACTCCGACAACGGAGTTTAATTTTTATTATAAATTTTTCTTCAAAGTCAATACATCGGGACTATGGTGGTTCGTTTCAAAAATAATTAAAATTCATTCCCAACCTTTTAGAAGTTTTAAAAATTTAATTAATGTTATTATTATTATTTTTCGGTGCCTTGAGCCGTCTCAATAAATTATATTAAATTTCACATGCCTAAGACTTTTGACGATGAGTATATGTTACTTTTGGTTTACATATTACAATGGTTCATTTACTAAATAAAATTGAGTTAGTGTATTCAGTGCAACGGTATTTCTGGGCTATACACATATATGTTGGCATTGCTGCGTCACTTTTGCAGTGTGTGGCCTAGCCCAGTTGTGATAAAAAATTATTTTGACATTTTTGATCAATGCAAGACGTTTCAAAATTAATGCATCTCTCAAACGGTCAAGAATTTTACAGTATACATCGGAATTTGTTGTTTGACCCATTTCCAATAATTCAAAGTGAATTATTACTCCTTTGCAATCACAGAAGACACTCAATAAGACCTTCTTTGAATGAAGTGCTACTTTCACGACTGATAAGGGGTTTGGGGTGAAGATAACCACTGTTTTTTGTTGTGTGGATTCTCATACATTATCCATTTAAAACTCCTGTCACAAGCCATTTGAAGAATGATTCCTTTAAATATCAAATGAATAATGAATGACAGATCTGAACTCGACTATTCTTCTGTTCTGGGGTTAAGTCACGAGAAGCCTAAACACCACACCTATTGCTTTTGCATATATCTTTTATGTAGTTCCATACACTGCTGACACTACAGTTTAATAGAATAGGCAATTCTTCTGATGGTCTAGGATCTGTTTCGATGATAGCCTTTAACATATTATTATCCACCACAGCTTGTCGATACCACAGTGTTTTATCTCCATACTGAGACCGGTAGAACCATTTTTTGCAAATGCGAACATCAAGCATTGTTGATATTTTTGGTGGCATTTGATCCCGTTTAAACCTACACAGCATACGATGACGAATATGAGCGTAATTTAGGAAATTTTTATACATTTCTAAATTTTAAATATTTTTAAAACGAATTTTTAAAATTATTTTTTATACTTGCCATTGATATTTGATTTTAAATTGAATTTAAGTTTTTCATATTATGATCGATATAATTAATAGTAAAACAACGGTATTAAATATTATTAAAAAAACGAACTTTCAATTTGAAAACCATATTATCAATAAGCCAAAAATTATTAATGATCTAAGAAAAGAAATTCGAAAAAGAATTGATAAAAATGTATGCCTATAATTTCAAAAAACAATATTTTCAATATTATAAAATTATGTTTATTAATAAATTAAAATGTAATTTCTTTTTTAGTAATAATTTTATTTTTGAATGTTCATTTAGTAATATTATTTTTTATAACTTATAATAAAAATTTTCTAATTATTATATGTTAACAAATAAGCTATAACTTTATATTTCGGTTATTATTTATATATATAATTCAAATTATACAGTCCGGGATTCAAATGGGGTATTGCTGTTGCAGTAATTGTGGTAATTTTGGTTATTTTAGCGTTGGGATATACAATACAGTTGTTCAGAGCTTGTGATAAATGCTATCATGAGTGCCCAATTTGCTCATTTGGAAATAGTAAGAATATTTCTTAGTAGTTTTTAATACTTTATTATTTAGATGAATGAGATAACTAAAAATTTAAATTTTTTTTGTTTTTCCTTTAATTCCACGATTTAAACACATTTAAAAAAAAGTAAAAGAATTTTGTTATATTTATTTTTCAGTCAATTGAATTAGTCAGTAGTATATATAGGGTGAACCTAAATCCTCTTCGCTATTTTAAATTTTTGTAACATAAGATAGTTTCATAAACAAAAAATTAATAACGAATTACTAAACAAAGATATCCAATGTTTATTTTACAATTAAAAATGTTGTCCATCAGCCTTGAGGTACAAATCAAAAAGTATACAAAATAAACAAAAATGTCAACTAACGTCGAATGAGAAATTTGTTTCATTTCTTTTATTATTTGTTTCAACAAGCTAAAATTATTTGAGTTAGGATTGGAAGTTATGCCTCAACCCAGTTCTTTTCTTGATATTGTTCTTTACGATTACCATTTATTTTGTTCTTTTCAAAATTGTCATGCTGGCAAACGATTCAATAATGAAGAGTTTCAAAGACACACTGACATCATTTTTGGATCAAAATCATCAGAATTCTGCAGGAGCGGAATGAAGATTTTACCTGAACGATGGTTGAAAGTAATTGAAAAGAACGGAAGCTATTTTGTTGATTAGATTCCGGTTTTTAATATTAATAAATAAATTCTTTTAATATATTCAAAACGATTATAATTGTTCATAGATGTCATATTTTATATATTACAGCATGGACAATGAAAAGTACACACTTGTTTAAATACAAAAAATGTCATTTTATGAAATGAACACAAACTAATATCTTGTTATACCCATACAAATTTTATACAGTGTTAACATTGTCAATCAAGGATTCAAATAAAAAAGCGATACTGTGTTTTCTCATTAAGTCATTCTATATTTTTTCCAATGTAGAGAAAAATTGATTACTGTCAGTTGGCAGCTGATAATCTCGTTTCAGAGCCTACTCCATACGACTATACTATACTAAACCATACATTTTCGATTGGGTCTATATCTGGACTTATACTAATTTTGCATATAAATGTCAGTTATCCAGTTTTAAGAAATTGTTGGAACCTTTTTGAATTCATCGTTTCACCTTTAACCAGATAAAGTGGTGTATAGTCATTCACAGAGAAAGCACCCCAAATCATACAATTGCTCCTGCTTCATACACATGATTAAGCTGACATTCTTCAGCATACAGTTCTCCTGTACATCATTTCTTAATGAAAAGTTACTCTCATTACTTATGGCAATGGTAGATTAGTCATCCATTATCTAATGTCAGTGATTGAGAGCCCACTCACTTCTTTGATCTTCCTTCTTTGATTCAGTTTCGGTTTCCTTGCAGTTGATTACACACATAATTTATTTTTACAAAGTCGTCTACTTACAGTTCTACTTACTGCCAAGGATTCTTTAAAAGGTTGGTAATTAAATTCCTTTTAGTCTGAACTTTTGAAATTTCTTTGAAATTTTTTATTTCTACAGGGTGGCTCAAAAGTAACCTAATGATTTTAAATAATAGTAAAAAGTAAATATTCCACACAATTATTTATTTTGAATATTATACATAAACAATTATTCACGGAGATTTTTTTAAACTAGATTTTGAAAATTATGTTCACTTTCTGCCTCACAAAATTTGGCTCTTTTTATAGAGTTTTCCATGACACCTGCAAAAACTTCCGGGTTTATTTCTTTAATTTCGTCACGAATATTGTTCTTTAATTGTTGAATAGACTTTGGCTTATTAATATAAACTTTATCCTTCAGATACCACCAAAGAAAATAATTTGGTGCTGATAAATCTGGTGAATGAGGCCAGTTGAATGTCGAATTTCTTGAAATTTCCGGACATAGGTTAATCTTTGTTATTGGTCTACCTGCTTCAAATATTGCATAATTTGAATTTTGTATTTAAACAGTTTTAGTTCAGAATTCGTTGTTTACCAGAATTCGTTGTAAGAATTTTCGAGAAATGCCTAATTGCAAAGAACGTCTTCGAGTTGATGTTTCTGGGTAATCCGCAATACTCTTTCGTACTCGTTCAATAACATCTTTATTTCTGGTTTGGCACGGTCTTCCCAATCTTTGCAAATC
>JBBMKC010023666.1:0-18641 GCA_037834085.1 Bipalium vagum | reverse complement strand
TATTATTATTATTATTATTATTATTATTATTATTATTATTATTATTATTATTATTATTATTATTATTATTGTGTAATAGGATATTATAATTATTATATTATAAATCAGTCCGAGGAAAATATGTCACAAATAAGAAAAATAAAAAAAGAAAATATGGTTCCATAATTTATGCCTATTATTTTCAATTTTATTTTAAATTATTAAAAATATTTTTATTATTGAAAAATGAAGTCAGCTGACAAAGATGATTCGGTTTTGATTGATTTATTTTTAAACAATCCTAATCTAATATATAATATAATGTTTTTTTCTCATTTATTTTGGACTATTTTTATTTATTATTAAAAGAAGAGAATTGTGGGAAATCAAATATTTTTATTATTTTTTTGTGAATTTATTTTTTTATTTTATTTTAAATTTGAATTTAGTTTTTATTATTTATAAATGTTTTTTTCAAATTATATGCATAATAGGAAAATATCGTACCCTTTAGGTAAGATTGAACATTAATTAATAATTTTAAATACATTTTATTTCATGAAATTAATGAAACTTTAATGTATAACCAGTGACCTTTACACCAGAGAACATGTGAATAATATTATAATGGCAACATTTGTAACAAATGTACATAACATTTAATTTAAGTTTCATATTTTTACATTAAGTAAATATTGAATTTTCGAATGAAATAATTCGATTGGTGATAATTATTATTTTATAATATTATTTCCATCAAACGTGGATTAATTTACTGATCAATATCAAAATGTAAATTAATAATAAAAAACACATTTGAATAAATATCACTAATGGAAATAAATAATTCATTTTAAATACCTAAAGACAAATACATTTAATTTTATGAAATAAATTATTAATAAAATAATTCCCAATAATATTTTTGTTCCATTTTTTATGAAATTTGATTATGATGTTTATAATTAAAGATGACTGAAAATGATAACATTTAATTTTTAAAAAATAAAAAGAATTAAACATTTATTTATTCAATCTTTTCTTTTGCTGATTTATTTTTTTTAAAAAAATCTTCTTGTGAAATATTATTTTAATTTCAAAAGGAAAATTAATTTATATTATTTTTGAAAAAATATTTATCTTTTAATTTATTTAGTAAATATTAATTATTTTTCTATGATTAAGTTATTTTAAGATAAGACTGAAAAAAGGGTAAAGAATTCAAAATAAATGTCAAGTGTGGATGTGGTTTAAAAATTTCGAGAATTGAAAAGAAAAAAAATTTATTTTAACAAAAATCACATTATTTTTCAACATAATCTGTCTTAAAATTAATGCACGTCTGCCAACGATGTTCTAAGGCCTTTATGTCCTCTCAAAATTGATTTTTGTCAAAGCTTCCCGATTAATGATTTAGCGTTTCATGAACCTCTTTTATTGTGGAAAAGAGCTTTCCACTAATAAAAATTTTCAACTTTGGGAACAGGTGAAAGTCAGAGGGAGCCAACTGGGTATGTTGAAGAAGTTTTTACTTTAATCCATTGATTTTAGCCATTGTAATTCATGCTGTATGTGAACGTGCATTATTTTTTTCTGTAAACTAGGTAATTTTTAATTGTGATATCCAATTTAAGTAGTATCCAGTCCCTAGATTATTAGCTATAAGTTCTTTAACGGTCCTCTGAGGATTTGTTTTGCTATCGCGAATTATTTTTCTAATTACTTTTCTGTCTTGGTTTTCTTCTGTATTTCCCAATTCGTTGAGCTTTTATTGGCCCAGTTTGGTTGTAAAGTTGACAGAGGAATTTTTAACTGTCACTTAATATCCACCTGTGATAAGGTACCATCAAACAAAGCTTTCACTTCAACATGGTTTTCTATATTAGTATCCATTTTCAAAGAGATTCAAGATTATTAGCTATAACATTTGAAAATGTATTTTAATTATCGATTTTTAAAAATACAATGACTTAAACCAAACAAAAAATATAAACAAATATTGAAATACATAATAAAGAAATAATAATATCCAATTTAATTATAGTGTCCCGATTAATTCCGTATCTACTGTACAATTTAAAGTTCACAGTCTTAATTAATTTTTAAGATTTAAGAAATACAAGAACTAAATATTTTCAGACTTACGTAAATTCCAAAGCATATTTTATCACTTGTTGTTTAAAAGTCAAAATTTTTTTTTAACTTTCGTAAAATTTCCTATTTCTTAGTGATAAATTCTATTTATCATCAACATCAAAACAATAATAATTATTATCATAATAACAGTAGTTGATTATGTTAAGCACCAGATGTATAAATTTTTTAGCAAGATTATTTTTTAATATTTGAATATTATTTTCTATATTATTATTTGAAGGGCCCAGTCGAAGTATACTTCAAAGCCATTCAGACTCTGATTCAGACACAGAAATCACTTCTACAGGAGATGGAGTTATGACAACAGGACCAAATAAAACTGGAGTCCTAAATACAATTGTTGAATTTGGATCTAATTTATTTCGCCAAGGTGGCAGTGGTTCTGGTAATGCATCTGGTGAAGGAAATCGTCGAAATCAAACCGTTAAAGGGAAAAAAAGTACGTCTGGCAGTACCAGTAGTATGGGAGGTAGTGCTGAGGGATTAGGAGATAAGGATCTGGAATGGCAGAAGGAAGTAGATTCAGTTATAGAGATAATTTTAAAATGCATTGAAATTATTGAAATCAATGGATTATCCACACATGGTATATATCGAATTTCCGCTTCCAAGCTTAAGGTTGGATCAGTTATGGAATCTCTTAACAATCAAGGAATTGATACTGACCTAATCAATGAACATCCTATTACCCTGGCAAATGTAGTTAAGAGCAAACTTATTTCTTTATCAGAACCACTTGTGCCATACAGTCTCTACAATGAATTTGTAGATTTGGGAAAAGTTATTATTTTTTTTATTAAATGCTTAAATTTGTATTTAATGTCTTTCTGTCCTTAGATAGGATGTGCTTAAATCAAATACTTAATCAAATCTTCAACTCTTTGTTTATTTTATTTATATCAATTAAATATTAATATTTCTTAGAGAATTAATTATATTATTCAAAAGAATATTCACCAGATAATTGTTTATTTTAACCTTTGATACACCCGATTTCTCAGCTTCATTTACATATACTCCAATAATTATTCTTACGATATGTAAATATTCTCAAGATAATTTTGTATGGAAAATCAACACTTATGAAATAAATTTTTGGTGTTAATAATAATTTAATTTTCAATGCGTTTATTTATAAGTGTTTTGTAGAATTGTTATCAAGAAAATATTTAAATTATCTTAATTAAAATTATTTTATGGATATTAATGCACAATAAATATCCGTACGACCTTAAAATTTAATGGAAATAACATTATATTTATATTAAATAGTAAAGAAATCTTTGTTTAAACTTTTTATCAATGTAAGTAAGACTAGTTAATTTTTAAATTCTTGTATTTTTACAAATTTTTCTACATTTGTTTCAGAAGTGAATATTTTAATGGGTAAAAAGACAAAAGAATATTCCATTGACTTCCGAAATGCTGTTGTGACGATGAGAAAAGAGAAATATACTATGAGTCACATATCAAATATTCTAAAATGTCCAAAATTCAGAATTCAATATATTTTGGAAGTTTTCTTGTGATGGAAGCGTGAAAACCAGTCCCGAAAGAGGAAGACGAAAAATAACAACACCAAAAGAGGATTGAATAATCCAAAGAATTGTTAAGAAAGATCGGCGAACATTAGCTGAGAAAGTGAGCATAGTTATTAAGGAAGAAACTGGCATATTAATTTCCAAGTGAGAAACCGACTTTCAGACATAGGGTTACATGGAAGGATTGCACGGAAGAAACCTTTAATTTCGAAGATGAATCAGAAAGCACGAGTTGCATTGGTAAGAGAACTGTTAAACTCTTCAACCGATTGGAATAAAGTTCTTTGGTCTAATGAGTGTAAATTTAACGTATTTGGGTCAGAAGGAAGGGTTACTGTTTGACGAAAACCCGGAGAAGAAATAAAATTAGAATGTCTCCAACCTATATTTAAGCATTGTAATGGGTCGGTTATAGTCTGGGGATGTTTTTCGAGTTTGTGTGTTAGAAATTTAGTCTTTATAGATGGAATTATGCATAAGGAAGATTATGTGAAAATTTTAGTAGAAAATTTGTTGGAATCTGTGCAACACTTTGGTCTTGAGACTGACTTCAAATTCCAGCATGACGGAGACCCAAAACATAGGGCCAAAATTATTACACATTGGCCTAATCAATCCGGTGTAAGTGTCTTGAAATGGATAGGGCAATCACGGGACATGAACCCAATTGAAAATTTGTGGGCTTTTATGAAGAGAAAACTCAAAGGGAGAGAAATTACTGAAAAAGACATGCTGAAAAATTACATCTTGGAAGAATGGCAAGAAATTAACCCAGATTTCTGCAGAAAATTGGTTACTTCGATGCATATGAGATGTAAAATGATCATCAAGAATAGGGGTGGTCCAATTAATTATTAAAAACAAAATTTTGTTACAAATTTTTTGTACGCTTATAATAAATGTATTCGTATGGTTAATTTTCGTATTACTCATTTTCGAACATTCAAAAATAATTTATGCTTACAATTCTAAAAACAACGATTTACATATTCTTATTCTTATTTTATATATCCGGGATAGCCATTATACTTGGAAACAATAGACTTTTATAAAAAATATTTTCTTTTTTAGTGAAATTTTTATTTTTTATTTGTATCATTATCGTACGGATAATTATTGGAGTATATGTATGTGCACTTTTTTATTCGATAGGTGGTACTTTAGTTTTAAAATTATCTATTGATTTTTATTATGATTTATTTTTTGTCAATAACTATAATAATCAATTTTCAAATTGATAAAATAAATATTTGGTTCAGCTATTTTAATATTATAAACACTATTAAAATTTTTATTAATTTCATTATCAAGTTTAAACTTCATAAATCGGAGTTTACAATAAACATTATTAATAATATTATGAATATTAATATTATATATTAAATATTAATATTTGTTAATAATATTACAGATCATTTATATATTAATCATATATATTTAATTCATAATATTTTTAAATTAATTTTTAAGTACTATTTTCTTAAAATAATATTTTACAGTTTATTAATACGCCCAATTTTTTGTACTAATTTATCGTTAAATCTTTCGAAAACAATTTTTCTCTGAAATGACGAATTTGATTTACCACAAAGAAAGTTTACACATGAAATAATATCCATTTTTCAGAGACTGAATTGTCCGTGACCGATAAATTGTTATAATTGTCTTAATAAGACAACAATTTCTATTTATATGCTGCCATTAGATATTATTATTTCGCTTATCTGCAGGAAGCTGAATCTGGTGAAATAGTCGATCTTGTTAATAGACTCAAAGCTTTAATTATCCAATTACCACCACCTAATAAAAGACTGGCAGGCTTAGTTTTCCACCATTTGAGAAAGTGACTGATTAAATTAATTCATTTCGAAATAATTTTATTTTTTCAGGATAGCAAACAACAGTGAGGAAAACCAAATGGGATCAGCAAATCTTGGGACTTTATTCGCTCCTACATTAATCAAAGCAAAGCCGAGGTAAAATATTTTATATTCTATGTAGATTTTTCATTTATAATAATAATATTATTATTAATTTAATTTAATTAATATTAATATATTATTATTATTATTATTAAATAGATTTCGTATGGCTGATCTTAAAGAATACATGGACAACAAATCACAAGCAAAAATTGTTCAAATTATTATTGAAAATGTTGAATTTCTTTTTGGTTCTGAAGAACAATTTTATTTAACTGGATTATCAAAGGATGATAACGAAGAGCCGAAATTGGGTTTGAAATAATATTTAATGATCTATATTTCATTAATTGATTTTTAATTAAATTAGTTTTTTATTAGTGAGATTAAAATCAATTTTTCATGTTGATAAAATAAAATTTATTTAATATACAGTAATGATTTTTAGTTTAAGGCACCCCAAATAAAACTGAATTATAATTCATTTATATCAATTTTTATCATTTTCATATTTCATTTAATAAGCTATTTTAATCATTGAATGATTGTTTTAAATTTAAATTTTATCACTTAAAATTAAATCTTTTATTATTAAGTTAAATCATTTAAAATATCATTTTATTATTTAGAAATTTAAATGTACAAACGAACAATAGACGATTCATTATACTGACAAATTATTGGGGCACATCGTGTCGGAACAACTAAGAAGCGCATAGCCGAAGTTTTACAGGTATCCAGGACATGTGTTTTGCAAACAATCCGTCGATTTGAAGATGCAGGAATGGTCAAACATTGTCCTAGGTCTGGGCTTCCAAAGCTATTTACTTTCCAAAATGAAAAATTCATTATGACATTAGAGATACCATTTATTGAATTATTCCAAATCCCAGATTTCAAAATTGTTATGGATAATAGCCCTGTTCATAAATCAAAAAAAGTTCAGCAATGGTTACATGATCATAATATGGACGATTGTATTGTACCATGGCCTGCTCAAAGTCCAGATTTGAACTGTATTGAAAATATATGGAGTATAATGAAGCAGAATGTGACAAGGAAAACAGTTCGCAATGTTGAAGAACTCATTGAGAGTATATATCATGTCTCAGTAAACATTGTGAGTGTATGGTTTCTTCAATAGGTAGACATCTTCAGAAAGTTGTTCGAAACCATGGTTATCTCACAAAGTACTAACACGTATAATTATCCATAAAAATATGTCATTTTCTTTTCTTATATTTATGTATATATTTATATAGGGTAGGGTGTCTTAAACTTAAAATCAATACTGTACTCCAACTAATTATTGCCTCATTAAGAAAAAGCATATTGTTTTGTATGTAGAAGCTATCAAAGTTATTAATATTTATATATAAGTAATATAACAATATATCCACCCAGTATATATTTACCAGGGCTCGCAGATTGCTGTTGTCGATTTCTTCCCAACAGCGAATTACCTCTCGTTCCAGCTCTGAAATTGATTCATATTGTTTTCCATTAGCATATACCCGACGTGCTAGTATCCCCAAAGATTTTCTATGGGATTCAGGTCTGGTGATTAGGACGACCAAGATATAACATCGATATTTCTGTCCTGTATCCATTGCGAAGTGGAACGTGCAACATGGCATCGACAACTATCCTGTTGAAAAATTGGTCTGTCTCGGCCAAAATCATTTATAAAATGAAGTAAATGTTCTCCTAAAAGCATTTGATATTCAAATTAATTTAGCCTACCGGTATTAATCACGAGAGTCGACTTCCCGTGGTAATTGAAACAACTCTAAATCAACAAGGAACCTCCTCCAGTGTGTCTATTCGAAAAAGATATCTCCTCCTTCCGCAAATCGTGCCAATAATATGCGTAACCGTCAGATCCATCCAAATTAAACTTCTTCTTATCACTCCAGATGACCTTTTCCCATTCGGTGACCCACGACATTTTCTCTTTAGCCCAGAAGACACGATTGATTTTATTTTGTTGCTTCAAAGAGAGTTTTACCAACATCTTCTTATACCGGATTGTCCCAGATTTATTTAAAATCTTTTTAATACTCTCAACGGACCAATTTAGATTGAATAGTGTTTTTTTTCGAACAGGATATGCTTTGGTTGCTAACATTCCTAATAATGGAACGCTTCTTAGTTTTAGAAATCTTCGCCTTAGACCCCGTGTCTTCTTTATTTTATTTTTATTCTTCACAAAGTATCTTATACTACTTTCATTCTTCCCTAACTTAGTGCCGATCCATCTGTTCGATTTTCCGGCATTGTGGTAGGCATATATCATTCCTTTTCTGTGCCAGTTAATCTTGCAATTTTACTCATCTTACTAAATAATTTTTTTTATAAAATCTTAGTATTCAACAGACAGAAGTACTTACATTTAATATTTAATTTTCAAACGCTTAATTTATATAATTAGATAATAATTTCACTTTTAAATTAGTGCGACAATAATTAGTTGGAATTAATTATCTGATATAACATAACAAATAAGTTATGTTTTATGTTAAGTAGATATTTGATTAGTTAGCCAAAAGTTATTTTAAAATCTTAGAAATATTTCATGCATAATACAATAATAAAAAAATATTTCAATTTAAATTAGTTAAGATTTATTATATATAAATTATATTTATTTAAGTTTATATATATTTAGAAACTTCATAAAAGTAGGTTTTGTTTAAATGAATAACTGAGGAAAAATATTTTAAATTTAGATATGAATTTAAAATTTAAAAATGATTTAATTCGAGGTTATTATAGCAATGGAAAATTAACTAAAGACTTATGTACATATTGTGCAATATTCAAACTTGTGAAGAACCCTGAGGAAACTGGAGTTGTTGTCAATATATCTCATTGGCGGCATTCTTTGGCGACTTAACTTAAAATCTTAATTAAATATTCAATTTCTTATATGGATGGTAAGATATTCAACTTCTCACGAAGAATAGAGTTTATGTTATCTGTTAACGGAAATTATTTCGAGAACATAATATAGTGAAAACTACTTTATTCCATTTACTGTATATTTTTTTTCAATAATAATATTATTTATTTTATTCGTCATTTACTTTTTGCCTCGGTTCTTAATACAACCTTTAATATCAATTTTATTATATTGATTTGAAAGCTAAAGAATTTTTAGTTTTTCAGAGTTGTTTTTAGTTTAAAAAAAATCATGTACAACGGTTAAATTTTTTTTAATTGAAATAATTATTTTTTGATATTTTATTTATTTTATTAATAATCAAAAAACTTATTTCGAATTTTATTTAAAACTTTTGAATTAGTTGAAGATAAAGAAGTACTGCAGATTCCAGTAGAAACTAAAGAATCAAATGCAAAAAGTAAAACAAAACCCCGTCCCTACAGCTCTATAATTGAAATTACTGACAATGTTCACACGATGCCAGAAACAAGTTGTAGTCGTTCAACAACTGAAAGTTTGACTGTGCCTCTGTTACCAGCACAATCAGCTTCAAATACAAAATGTGTATTAAAAATTAGTATTATTCAGTAATTTTCATTTGATATTCAGAATAGATCGGATAAATCAGCACCCAAAATGATGGATATGTTGATGGGCCTGGAAACAGCATCGGCAATACGATCAGTCAGTCCAAGACCTAGAACACATGCCAAAGAGATCGCAGCTGATACTGAAAAGCCCGTCTCTGACAATTCTAACAAAGATAAAATCTCACCGTCTCCTCCTCATCGCAGTATTTCTTTAGGATCGGGACCATTACCTGGATCAATTAAGTTAGCTCAACTAAGTAAGCCATCAAACGACAGTATATTTAGCAAATTCAAAGATCAGGAAGATGTCGATGTTGCTCAGGAAACAAGTTCTAGCGCCTATAGTATGATTTTTTCTCTGTCCTCATTTTTGAGCTGATTACCCTTTCTTCATAAGATGAGTTTTTATCACATGCAAATTTACGGTGCTATCAATTTTTTAATATTTGAGCATTCTTTTTTATGTCTCTGGAGAATGTTTATTTCAAACCTATAGGTTAAACAACCAAAGTAAATTATTTTTCACAGTCAAAACATCTAATTAGAGTCCAATTATCACATGTATCACATTAATATTTTTCCTAACCAATATTATCAATATTTTTAATATGAAAATATTAAGTGTTTTTGTTTTCCTAATGGATTTTAATTTTCAACTTAATTCTATTACTTTTAACTTTCATTAGATATGGTTTTCCATCAAGAACGACACATTTTGTTTTTCGAAAAAAATAACTTGAATTGATAGGGGAACAAAATTTTTATTTGAAACTAAATTACAAGATTGCCATTAAATATAAAACCAACATTACTCATATGTCCTCCTGGACCCCGTTTGCAGATGTCCATTCGTTGAGCCCAATTTCCCATTACTCTTTAACACAAATCAGATGAAATTCCATCAATAGCGTGTTCGATACTCGTTTTGAGAACTTTCAAATTGTCTGTCTTATTGTTGTGACCAATGGTTTGATTTTATCCCCCAAAAAGACTTAAGAGGTGTCAAATTGCTTGAAAGAAGCGACCAATTGATTGATTCATTTCTTGAAATAAGACGCTCATCAAACTTTGATATCAATAATTGGATTATTTGACTAGCTGTTTGGCAAGTAACGCCATCTTGTTAAAACCACATGTCACCCAACTGAATATCTTCAGGTTGTAGAAAATAATATTCTTTTAACATGGTATCTTTTGAATCACTTTTGGGTTTGAGGTTGACCAAGTCGTACAATTTTTCCTATTCACAAAGCCATTGAGTCAAAAATGGGCCTCATCACAAAAGATAACTTTCTGATAAAAGTCACTGGCATTGTAATGGTTTTCAGAAGTCCAGTTCGAGAATGTTCGTCACAATAAGTGGTCATTCAGCTTTAGTTCTTGAATCAGTTTGATCTTATAAGCCTATGTCTTCATGAAAAATCCGTCAAAATGATGCTTGGGAGACACTCAATTCTTGAGAACCGTGTTGAATCGATTCATCAGAATTTGTTTTAATGGATATTCTAACAGCTGCAATATTTTTTGGACACCGGACATTTCTTTGTCTTATTCGTGTCGTAACATTCATAAGCAAATATGTTAATCCAAATTATGGCACCAGCAGTTCAACTGTTCTTCTAGTCTGATGATTATAAAGGGCCAGAAATCTGTTTTAATACGAGTAAATTTTCCATAATTAAACGGGTAATTTGGTACTAAATTTGAATTATTTGCAATTGTTGTTCATTTGTAAATAGGTGCATATTTAAAATGAGCATTAAAAAATGTAAAAACGAAAATTAAAAACAAATGAAATTAAATATAACGTTTATATTCAAAATAGAAAATGCATCGTTCTTAATGAAACATCCTTTATTTATAACCTGAGCTATATAAATAGTTGAAGTTTTTAAAAATTACGATTATTTTTTTATGTATAATAACTTCTAATATTCCATTAGACCTCTTAACTCATCACCAATCAACATCTGATTTTAATTTGCAGCTTTTGAAAAAAATGAATTAAATTAAATAATATTTCTAATTGTTTATTTTATTTTTTTTAATAATTATTAACTAAAACTATTGGTGTTTTTTAGGGTAATTTTTAAAATAATATTTTAATATTTATTTATTTAAAAATATTCCATTGTCGAAATTCTTTTAAATTCTAAATTTAATTTTTCTGAATAATTAAATTCATAATAATATAATTAAAATTTTTTAAAAAAACCAAAAATGTTAATTTTAATAAAACATTTATCTGTTCTATCAGTTAATTTCAGGTTTTATTTTTTGATTATCCATGACTTGAACATTTTTATGTCCTCATCATTTTTAAAATGACTTATCACAGAAAATAACTTTTAAGTACAAATATTTTTTATTTTCTTTCGACCTTAACCACACCTTTGTTTCACTTTTCTATACAAAAATCCATGCTTTGATTTGAGGAAATTTTTTTATTACTTAAATAATTACAATCTAAATGTTTATAAATATTTTTATATTATCTAAAGACTGTATATTATATTAATATTTTTTATTATTTTCCAACATAAATTATTTTAGCTATTTCAGATTTTTTAATGATTATAAATCATCTAATATTTAGGTTATTGATTTTTTATTAAGATCTGATTAAAATCAATAACTTATAAATTAATAATATTTATTTACCAATTAAATAATTTATTATAAATTTTAATTCATAACTTTTTTTTAAAAAATTAATGTAAATATTAAATTTAATATTAAATATATATTGGGCACTTTATGAAAATTCAAAAATTCAAAAATATTCAAAAATATTCACATTGAGATTAATATTTCTTTTGAACTTTACAGAGAAAAATCTTTCCTTTACTAAATCAACTTTTCCTTTCGTTAAAATCGAGTTTATCTTCTGTACTCAAGTCTGGAAGACCATATATAGCTTTCGATGGCCAATAAGAGCTCTCCCGCAATTGAGAGCACATTATCCGTTTACCAAAAGTAAGGCTCTAAAATCTATTAACGCTACCGAAGACCTCAAAAATTAATTAATTCAGGCAGCACTAACTGCCGATAATAAAATTATTTCTATCTTTTAGTTTAGGGCATTAATTAGAAAACCCATTAGTGCACAACAGAAAACGATAAATTAATCAAAATTTCCAGTTAAGCTGTAAAGAAAAATTATTTTAATATTATTATAAATGAAATTTTTATTATTATACTAATTTATATTTTTTCATATTTGTGATTTTATAATCCAACTTCACCATTATCTTCAATTATTATCATTATTATTATTATTATTATTATTACTATTATTATTATTAATAGTAGTAGTAGTAGTGGTAGTAAAATTATATATATTAACATATTAACATTACCATTTAATTTAATATAAGTAAATAGTAATTTCTATTGACTGTTCTACAGGAGTTCTATTATATAAGAGTTATGTTATAACTATATTACAGTATCACTTAATATACCAAATTATCTTGACAAATATTTTTATACAGAATCTTCTAGTCGGTATAATGATCTTAAAAGATCATTTATTTCTACCACATATTCTAGTAATATAATAAAATCAAACCCAGATTCTCAAGACTCCGAATCTAATCTCAGATCATCAAATTCTGTTTTAAGTAGATCACGTCCAGCTTCTGCCATAACTCGTTCAACTCATAATTATTCCATTACAGGTGAGGCTTTCTATGAATTTTATTTATGAAACAAATTATCACTATTGATTTCCATTTAAAAATTATCAATAATTTTTAGACCCAGGTTAGTGTTAAAAAAGGTAAGAGCCTAAATCACTTTTCTATGAAATTAATTACTTCTAAACCATAATATTTACACCTTTTTCATATCTTTTTGACAACGTTAGGGTTAATTTTAACATTGTAAAGGTCTATTTTGACAATATGTTAATTTCGACAGGTTTGGTAGAAAATCAAAAAATTCAAGCAGAAATACATTTATTCATTAATAATTTCCTTCTTCAAACATCTTGGAATGTATGAAGCCCTATTGCGATAGATAATGGAGCAATCTCCAATTGTAATAAGCTTTCACCCATTTTTATAAGTTCCATTAAAGATTTTTTATATTCTGATCTCTCTCTTTTCGTTCAAATTCCTTCCCTGTTGAAAATAAATTATCAATGGGGCTTAAAAAGGGGAGTATGGAGGAAAAATAATAAACTAAAACCGTTTTCCTCTATTAATTTCCTTATTCTTGTAGTTTTTTGGAAAGGAACATTGTTCATTTTTAAAACCCATTTTATATACATATATTTTAGCAAAGGTAGCAGTTTTTCCAAAAAAAAAAGTCATCATTAAAAGGGTTTGGTTCGTTTGACATTCAACAATTCTGAAATAGTTGAAATTAATTTCACTGCCATGCATTATTCAACAATTCCTTTTCTGTCTTTGTTTGATGTTTCCTTTAAAGCTGTAGTAAATTTACATAATGTATATAATATGAGCAATATGTTAACTCCGTAATTGTTCATTTTTACAGTTTGTAATTGAAAATAATCAAAATAAACAAAGACAAAATAAAATTTACAATGTCAAAAAAGAGGTGAAAACGGTCTATATAGAGTCACATTGCCAAGGATCGTCATTAATAAGCAATGGGTGATAGATAAAAGTCATGAGAACTATTACTAACCATTATTAAAAATCCTGAGTATAACTTGTTGCGAAATACATATGAGTGCTTTTGTTGTATCAACTTCGGTTTATTGTATCATTTGTGTACCAATTTGTATACAATATTTTTGCAATTAACAAAATAAAGAAAAAATAATAATATCAATTTTCGTTGCAGAAGAACAATAGACACTCTCAATAAACGCTGTGATTTTCAAATCATCTGCATAGTATAATTGAAAAGCAAATATGACTTTCACAATAACGATTTTGTACCGACTTTTGATATTAAATCCGACAAATTCGTGCAATATTTTGTCTGATTTTTTAAATCTGTGATTGTAATGATAAATGATACTGGGCCAAAAACACCAGTTGAGCACAGAAAGGAAAGTATTGAGTAGGAAAAGGTTTTGGAGGTGCCCAATGGACCTGTGATTTGATGATGGATTGCTCAGGAGTCTCTGTTTGAACCAATATATGCAAATCGAAGACTTTTGGGTTGTAAAAATGTTACATATTAAGAATTGAAAACAAAAATTACACAAATGAATGTTAATCCAACGATGAAGAAGAACTTAAAGAGTTTGATAACAGGCATTTCATTTTTAAATAGATTGGAATTGTAAGACTTATTGTGATCTGCAAGTTAAAGTTGAAATTTATAGTATATATTTTATACATTTCTGTGATGATCGTGGTTTCTCAGGAATCAACTTACTATTAATGCTTTGGCTGGTATCGAATTCTAAAAAGCTCATTAGGGTTACTTAAGCTTGACAAAAATTTCTTGCTATTCAGAGTGAAAAACTAAAAAGGGAAAATAAAATAGATTTATATGAAAATCAATTTTTTCACTCGTACGTGTTTTAGTTTTAGATTTTCCCTTCCTTGTATGTCCAATTCAATTTATAAGACTGTGTTTTTCAGAACAAATTCTTGAGATCTGTCAATTTGGTTTTGATGGAAAATAAAATGTCAAGTGTCAATATATATCGTTTCGGTTTATCCCACCGTGACAGTTTCTTTTTTATTGAACTAAGTCACAGAAAAATAAAAGGAGAATTGTGCTACTTTCGCGTCTATTAAATTTTGATAGAAAATCATATATATGATCATTTCGATTTGTTATATTTAATTGTTTTTGGTATGGGTTATTTATGAACGTTGTATGGGTTAAGACGGATCAGATTATTTAAAAATAAGAATGAGAATAAATTAATAAAAATTTAACCATACCATATCTATATTTAAAATTTAATGTATTAAGTTGTATTATTCATGATTTTATTATTTTAAAGTTTTGTTTTACTGTATCATATGTATTTGAAACCAGTTACATTTTTTTGAAAGATCATTTTTGCAGTGATGTAGTTATAAGTCATTTATTTTATTTAAAATTGACAGCTTTCAAATACAATGTCAAGTTGATAAAAGCACCTTTTTCGCCGTCTATTGGTATTTTATTTTAATCAAGATCAGAAAGTTGCAGAAGCGGTCCAGAAAATATAGGGTGGCGCATTTAAAACGTTCGAAAGTTATGATTGATAATTTCATTCCAATGAAGGATATTTTTTTAATGCTTCATTTTGTTACGAGTACAGTGTGGAATTTTAAATCATTATAATTATGGATCCAGAAATCAAAATTAAAATAATTAAATTGTTTTATGAATTCCATTCTCCAATTTTGGTCCGGTGAGCACTCAGATGGGAATATAAATGAAAGACACCGAGTACAATAACCATTAGGCGCCTGATTAATCATTTCGAACGTGAGGGTAATGTTATACCAAGAAATAGAAATTGTCCCATACGAACTGCTGCCAACATCGCTGCAGTAGCCACGTCAATTGAAACAAATCCGAGATTATCAACACGCTGACTGTCTTGTCAACTCAATATCAGCAGACGAAGTGTTCAACGCATTTTAAATGATGATGTGCATTTATTTTCAAAAAAAATGAAAATAGGGAGTAAATTAGACCAAAATGACTATCGTTTGCATCTCCAGTTCTGCGAAAAGGTGATCAGTATGGTGGAAGAGGGTGGAACCTTGTTAAACCATTTGTTCATGTCTGATGAGGCACATTTTGATCTTTACGAAAATGTAAATAAACAAAATTTTCGTTATTGGGCAGATAAAAATCCACGAAAAGAAAATACATTCAGTTTGAGTAAATGTATGGTGTGCAGTATCGTCCAAGTTTGTCATTGGTCCTTATTTCTTTGAAATGCAAGGCAAAAGTGCAAATGTCACTCGGGAGAGTTTTTTTGAGATATTACAGCAGTTTTTTGTGCCAGAATTGCGTCGGCCTTGCATATCTATTCGTTCGACATGGTTTCAACAAGATGGAGCAACACCACACATGAAAAAGATCGTCATGGAATACTTCAGGACGATTTTCTCTTCGCGGAATGCCAATTTCAGACTTGACAGCTCCGGATTTCTTTTTTGAAGCTATTGCAAGGACAAGCTCTATCAAACCAACCCCTAAAACATCACAGACTTAAAAGATGCTATCAGAGATGCAATCCGCAAGATTCGAAAAGAAATTCTCACAGCGGTAATGAATAGCTTTTTGGCAAGATGCAGAACTTGCATAAATCTCAATGGAGGCCATCTTACCAATATTATATTCAAATACCTAAATACTGTATTAATCTCCATATTTTAATGACTATGTTTAATAAATATAAATAAAAATAAAATATTTATGGTTTTTTCCAGAGTTTTGATGTTTTACTTTCGAACGTTTTAAATGCGCCACCAAATAATCGTAACATAAATGTAACGATTATTTTACTGCTGTGCTTGGAGTTGCTGATTCTTGTAACAGCAACCTAATCAAAGAGATCGTTTGAAAATTAAAATCAAAACCTTTCTTGAATAAAACTATTTTGTAACGTAGTCAGTTTTCACATAATTTTCAAATTAATTTTATTTATTAAATAACATTATTTGTAAACACCATTTTTCTTCCATAACCCACGAATGTAATTTTATATATTTTAGTAAAATACAAAAATATCCTCCTTATATGATTCGCTTCATATTTAATAAACTCATTTGGTTTTGATTTCACTATGTCACTCATTGCGTGCAACTTATATCCCAATTCATCTGAAACAACTATTAGTGATTACTTTTTATCGATTTGAGAGGACCATTTAAACTTAAGTATTCATTCCACAATAAGTATTATTATATGTTGATACATTCTACATGGTTCGGCAAAAATAACGCCCTTTGTTGTTTTATATAATTTTATAGTAGATATTTCTAATTATTAGTTTTGTATGATAAAATGTTTAACTTCTTATTGATTTTATTAAAATTTTAGACAAATGTAAATATGTGATTAAGTAATGAACAAAGTGAAAACAATTTAGCATTATTATAGAAATGATAATAATGGTGCTGAATTCGGTGGTTTGTTACTGCGGAATTTACCATTGGACATTTTCAGAGTCGTAAGATCACAAGTTTAATTAGGAAATCTGAAAAAAGAAGAAACGTAAGTAATGTTCTAAGATTAGTCAGTTTAATTTCAACAACTAAAGAGAAGACTATTGAACTACGAGAATTATTGTTGAGCACTCCTTTAAAATCCAGTAGACAACTTTCTTCACAGTTGAATATCACTGATAGAAGTTTTCGTCGAATCTTAAAGAACTTTACATCATTCATCGGCTACAAAATTTGCATGATGGAAATAAATTTTTTTGAGTAAAGTGAAAGAAAGGTCGGCTCTTTTTGATAAGACATAGTGTTCTGATGAGCCCATCTTCAAGTTACATGGGCATATTAATCGTCATAATTGTGTGTACTGAAGCGTTGTTAACCAATATTTTATTTTGGAAAAAGATATTAACCTACCAGGGATTACAATTTTGGCCGCCATTTCTTCTTACGAAACAATAAGGCCGATATTCTTCGATGTTACTGTTAATCGTGATAACCATTTCCATAATCTGTAAACAAAAATTTGAAAATCAAATAGAATTTTTTTTCAACAGGATGGTCCTCCACTATAATTTAAATTGTGGGAAATATTGAAACATTCAGCCGAAAATAATTCCAGAATTAAAAAAGATATTTCTGATGGATTTTCAGTAATTAACGAATAAATTTTTCAAAAGGATTGCAGAAGTGCTGCTGGTGGGAATTAAGATTGTATTGCACATGAAGGGTAACATTTTGAACATGTTACTTAAAATTTGTAAAAACCGTTCTTTTAATGAATTTTTAAACTATTACAATAAATTGTTTAACGAAAAATATTACTATTAGTTTGTTCGGAAATAAATTAGTGTTTTATGTAAGGCAACTTTCGATGATTTTATTGTATATAAAATACATATGAATGTCATCATATGATATTCCAAATTGATGCTTAGATAATAAGGATTCATATTCTATATTAATTTGTTTTACTGTTTTAAATTAAAACATATTTTGGCACAGTTTTAAAAATGTTAACAAACTAGCAAATTAGAGCAATATATCTCTACGAATTCAAACTTGGAAATTCTGCGGCAGATGCAACCAGAAATATAAACAGAGCTTTCGGAGATGGTTATGTAGCAGATTTAACCACCCGTTGGTGGTTTGCCTAATACTATCTTGGAAAATTTGATCTCAGTGATGCAGAGGTTCGTGGGCGGAAAACTTCAGTGGACAATGATGATTTAAAGAAAATTATTGAATTAAACCCACAGAATACAGTAAGAAATTTATTCAAGCAATATCAGTATTTATTTCAACTGTTTCTCAACACCTAAAGGAAATTGACAAGGTTAAAAAGTTAAATAAGTGGATACCGCATTTATTAACTGATTATCAAAAACAAATGAGATATGATATCTGCT